>VUJU01001026.1:0-70954 GCA_009835225.1 Aphis craccivora | reverse complement strand
ATACATAACTATTATTATTTTAAAATATATTTATTATTAAAAACAATGATAACAAACACACACATTTTTGGGAGACTACAGCCAACTTCCACGTTGTGTCTCCTGGGTAACGCTAATAGGCTGAAGGACTCAATTCGAATAACCTAACAATATTGGTCGGACTCAACTCCGATAACTCAAAAATATTTGCGGGACTCAATTCAACGTCAGCCTTAGTGAGTCAATCAGGACACATTCAATTATAATTTATATTATATTATAGCCATTCTACTTGGTGTTGTCCATGTATATTATCAGGTATGCAATCCACCTGTTGTGGATTACGGATCTCGCTTAGTGACTAGTGTGTACGTTAGTTTATAATTTCTAACTCTTTAGTTTTAAAGTTATATCAAGTTTGTTGTATTTACTTGATCCAATCTGCGATTGAATAGATACAATAATGTGCCATCTGGTGTTTTTTGATAATAGTTATATTATAACAACCTGCCTTCGCCGTAGGAAAAAACGAACAATTACTACAAAATACGGCGTTATTTTGGTGAATCTCAGTTTTTGAACTCAATCAAATTACATAATTTAAATTAAGCTGGTCCATGGTGTACTCTTTTATTTAAAACAAGAATCAAGATAATTGGATGAGTGGTTTCTGAGAACATGCGTGACAAAGATTTCCATTTCATATTTATATTTATATGTAATATAATATATAGATTATCAATTCATAATTTATTGTTTTGAATTGAAATCTAACCTAATCCAAACTTGTTAATTATTATTTTAAATTAATAATATTATATTATCTGATAATATTGTAGTGCAGTTTGAATTTTACAAAATCCAAAACGTAATCTGCCTTTCACATCGTTTGATCACTTATTTTTTCGGATGTACTTCATAGTTCATACACCGTTCACCGAATCTATCGGCGTACATTTCACAACATCCGATATTTGTCCAACATGTGAAATCGATCGGAGACGACCGTGTACAGGGACTACTTAAAATCCAAGCCACACACGATAATCTTAAGTCGACGTGTAGGGTAGAGATAAAAAAGAACAGTGAAAAATATATATTATGTCCCTATTATAGATGATATCGATTGAGATTCACATCAATAGGAACAACCCCAAATACAGTTTTTCCACCCCTCAGTAGGTGCACTAAATCCCAATAACGCGCATTGTGTGTGGAAGTTTAATTGCACTACACAATAACGAGTATTCGCAGTATGCGTATACGATAAAAATACGGTATTATTATCCATCAAGTATATACTGATAGGCTATACATATTTTTTCACCCGGAGATAGAGATCGCAGATAATTTTGGCTGGTCACAAGTCCTTAACACGCGGATTAATAATAACACGATGAATGAGTATGGCACCCGTCTTCAAATCATCCGGTAGCATTCTGTGCTTACTATTTAAGTATACGGTTAGGTTAGATATCACTAAAATAGCGATACCGGTCGTAACAAAAGAACAGACGTCAAGAAGTCATCTTAACTAGATTGGTATTTAGACATTATTTTTTAAACCACTCATCTTTAATTAGCAAAAATCCAACGCCCATATGCAATAAATTCCAACAAGACTTAACCATTCAGCACATCATCCGAGACTGCCCAGTTGTCCAAAACATTTGAAACACCCTATCAATACCAAACAGATCAGTATATCTAGTGACTATACAAGTAAATATTTTACTTTTTTTTACAAAATTTAATATTTTAAACGATCTCTAATCAATTTTTACACACGACTTATAAATATCTAAATGTTAAAATTTGCCAAAAAAAAAAAAAAATTATAATAACATGCTTTATGCCTATTATATTAAAAGATAAATAATACATATTAAAAACTAAATAAATAAATTAAACAGTTAAAAATCATCGAATTTTAAAATAATTTTTTCATTTGCAAGTTTTTTTTTTCACTTTTTTTTATAAAACTTATAAGTATCTACTTATATAAAGTAAAACAATATGCGATAAACAAGAGTTTTAGGTAATATATTTTTGATATCGATAATTATTATTTTATAATAATATTTAATAAAAAATTAACTTAGACTATGACGACATAGTATGTTTAACTGTTTTTTTTTATAAATGATACTGTTCGTACATAATAATATAACAATATACGCGCGTCGATCAAGCGTGTCGCGGGCGGATATTAGCCGGATAATAAGTGCGGAATATGATGACATTCAACCTCGGTGGAAACAATTTGCGATATTTATATTACAATATATTATTATTGCGTTATCGTCGCGTACAAAAGAACACCGGTAAACGGTCCTCGAAATTGACTCGTTGGATGGTCGCGGGCGCGGAAAAGTTTCCGGACGAAAAACGTTCGCGCGTGTACGAACAACGCACGCCGAGCGCGAGTAGATATATTATATTGTCGGTTTTGTTTTTTATTAAAAAATATTATTGGCGAACCTCTGTGCCGAAGTATTGTGCGTCGCGCGTATAATCCGCGAGGGTCCACCCTAATTATTGAACCGAAAAAAAAGGACCTCGCGGAGGACAAAGGACCCGATTCGCGTATCGCATCGCATATTATTATACCGCGGTATTAAACGTACGTTGGCCGGCTGCAGATGTACGGCTAGGTCGCGTGTTTGATAGGCAAAAAATCTTCATCACACCATAAAAGCGTACATTATATATTATTATTATATTGTGTTTGTAGGTTAGTGTGTACACACACCGTATAATACGGCTAGACGAGGGAGACTCGCCCGCCGCCGGCCAGCCATTGTGATGTTAATACGTCCGCAGCGGATAATAATAAAATGTCGAGCTCGCGCGTGTGTATAATACTAGACACGACACCCCCACACACAACGGATTCGGCAAAGGCGGCCTGGAGAGAGAGTGAAAAAAAATGAATACAATCGAGGGCGACCTAAAAGCTTACGACTGTATAATGTGCTCGCGCGTATAAATATATATTATACGATCTCGTGCTTTTGCACGTGCTCGTCGACAACCTATTCGTCAGCTATTGTCGAACCAAAAACATCTGCCACTCGAAAAGTTCCCCGTACGTATATTTAATATTAATATTATATAATATTATAGTCGCGCTAAAATTTAAACGTATAATATGATATACAGTATACGATGTATGGTACGATTTCGTACTTGTGTTCGGTGTATTGTTGTTATCGTGAACGATGTACCTACGCAGTCTACTCGGTATTAATTTTAACGGTATAACGCTTTACGAGTCCTTTTCCGAGAGCCGATTTTGATTATACGAGATTGTTTCCGTTGCCGTGGACAACGGACGTTTTGGCGATGACGGCGATAACGCACAAACTAGCTTGCTGCGGCAGACGTTTTAGACACAACAATAATATTTATATGTTATATAATAATATAACATGAAGATACACGTTACGATATAACACGATAATATTATATGTGTTATGGTCAGTCCTTTTATTTTTCCTTCGACGATGTACAATGATTCGAAACCAGATTTTTGGAATTTTCAAATAATATATGCTCAAATTATGTTTATCGATTCTTGAGATAATTTTTACCGCTTAAGGAATTTCCCAGCTAATTATAGTAAAAATAATAAACTTCTTTATTGCTAAAATTAAATATAGCTCTCCACTGAACTATGACTTTTTTTTATCGGAGAACAATAATTATAAGAGTACTTATCAAAATTCATAATAATGATAGAAATTAGAAATAAAGACGATATCGAGAATATTATATAAATACAATTTTTTACAATTTGGTTAAAAACAATTTATATGAAAAAATCTTTTGGATGGAAATTTGATGAATAGAATAATTTCGTAAATACGAAATATAATACAATCGTCATTACCGATGATTTATATTTATTATTTTATTTCTTTCTTGTTGGGTAGCACACATACCATAAATGTGGTAATATGTACGCGTCTATGAGTTTCAAAACTTTAACTATAATAACAATAATCCTATAAGAATAAGAAATCAATTTTATTATAGAAATATACACACACTTTAAATTGTTAATTTTAAAGTTTGCGTTTGAATTTAAGCTATAAAAAAAAGTATTTGATACAATTGAGCCTATAAAGAGATTATAAATTATGAAATAAAAAGGATTTCATCAAAAAAAATATATATTAAAACTCCAGTACTCAATATTTTTATAGTTTACAAGAAAAAGTTTTATAATTTGAATTCATAATTTCTGAAGTCCACATGAATAATTAACAATAACTAACTTATAACAGGTGTTTAATATTTTGTTATGTTATTGCTGCCACATATAACATATCAAATTTTGATATCGCTAAATTAAAAACGCTATTTATAATTACTAAAAATTCGTTTGATAATATATTAGCCATTGATTGTAAATCAGAAAAATCAGGAATAGCTACTACACTATATAGAGATAGGTAATTATACATTTATACGTTTTATTAATGTTTATCAGCTGTGATAAACTGTCGACAAAACAACTTATTACTATTTAATATTAAGTATATTATACATATCAAAATATAATATAAGCTTCAAATCATATTTTTTCGTATAGATACTATCTCTAAGAATATACTGTTTTTAATGTTATTTTCAGTCGTATTTAATCCTTATAGTTTATACAGACATATTTTTGTCTGTCGAGAATTTGAAAATAATACGTACCATCTCATCGATCGGTCGAATAAAAATAATTAGATATTTTATTGTGCTGTAGAACTGAATAGATATATCGAGAGGATACATGTGAAATTTGAAATGTGTATTTTGCATCTAACCATAGTTTAAGTTCAAATTATATCGCGCTCAATATCTGCTAGACGTTGGAGATCTATAGATATCAGTCCTACCCGCCTTTCGTGTCATAATTTCATTTTAAGCTATCTCTGAATAGTGATAGTGACTAGTGGTATTACTGTATTAGAAATAAAGTAGCAAGCTAATAATATTGTCAAATCAGTACCATTAGTTAATGGCAATATACTATACAAGAATACAACGACAAGCAAATAATTATCATACAGACAAAAAATTAAATATTTGCTCATTTTTTGTCTGATTTCAAAGTAAAACACTTATTATGGATTATGGTACTTACAACAATAAATAGTAATAATAATAAAATTATATCGATTTTAACTGTTATAGTCGCGAGTACTTTATGTCATTCCGTCCTATTACTTTTATATTATCTCCTCTCCGTATCAAAACCTTTAATCCTCTGTATAGCCATCGTATGCCCTCGTAATCATAACATATAATATTATATATATATATATATATGACTGTATGAGAAACCATTATTTTCCTTGGTTTTTGCCAAAGGGACATCTCTATTATCAAACGACCATCGCCCTAATAATAAGTAGTAACGTGTGCGAGTGCCTCGTGGATAAATGGGTAAAATAACACGTACCTTCCTTCTACGTTAGTACCAAAATAATATATTATAATATTATTATATTTAATAGATTTATAGTTTATTCAGTTAATTTATCTATTATCTGTATTTTTTTCTTTATAATTTATTTTTAAAGAAAAAACTGATTGACTTGCAAAGTCCAAACTGTTGAATTTAGAAACTTGATATTCTCACAGAGTTTCCATATTACACAAACAATAAGAAAGCAGTTCAAAACAGGCGAAGCAGTTATTGAAAAATATTTTTAAATGGTTTTAATAAGCGGTTAGTTAGTTAGAGTTACGTTAGAGAATCTAAGAAATTTCGCCGTCGGCATCCGGAAAATATGTTACTGTAATAGACATTTTTTGCGGATGTTTCCAGGAACTAAAAAAAAACGCATAATATAATATTAAATCGGTGTTTTTTAAGCTTATTAAGTTATAAAACATACTATAAGGGACAGATTTAGAGTATATTGATGAGTATACACACCCAACTCATCTTGTTTTCACTGCTTTCAGAGAATTGAGCTTTTAAACAAGAATTCAACTGTGGAACTAACTGTCTGATATTTTTAAGTGACTTAAAATTTTTTTTTGCAAAACCACTCACTTAACCTGTCTTAAACAATCTGTGTAATTTACATTTGTTATTAATTTTACCAGTTGGATTTTATAAGATTAAACAAGGTCCTGTTGTGATACAAACTTTTATTTTTCAAATGAGTCCCACCTCATTTACTTAAATTTATTTAATACATTTTTTGTATAAAACTTTTGATGTATCTGATTCAAGTTCAAACGAGTAGTTTTTCAGTTATTTAACCTTTTATGTTTCTAATAAAAGATAATAATCCATCAAAATTATTCCACTACGTATTCTAATTATATATGAATACGAGTGTCGACAATGACAGTGAATGTAGAATATAATATTTTGTATTCTTTAGTTGAAAATTGAATTGCAGATTTTTGTTTTCGATTGTTGTATCTGTCAATGGATAAATATTGCTCTCCTGGAAAAAGTAGCGCGAGTGCGCAGCTATAGATTGCATATAAGTCTTCGACGTTTTTTTGTGAAATTACAGTTGAGAATTCCGATAAAGTTTTCACGGAGGATGCAATTCGCAGTTGTGTGAATCCTTATTTATTTTTACAAGAAATAACGACAAGTATCTCGGAAAAAAGAACATAATATATGGACTAGTATATATACCGTTTTTAAAGGGTACTTTAATGTTTGGTAATTTATCGTGTACTTGCCGTTTTGAAATAACTGACCCGGATGATTGATTTTTATATCAATTTAAATCTTGGACTTATTTTTTATTTTTGCCAAACTTTAAATTGCAGTTATGTATATATAATAATATTGGTTTGTATGAGTACTGATAACGTATGCTGTATGCTATATACGTCAAGGGTGTTAAATTTTTTGAAAATTAATAATCCATAATAGACTTCAATTGTTTTATTGTTCTAAGCCAAAGTGTTGAATATGACGTGTTCAAAATGCAATGAAATTAGTAATTATTATTCGGCAATAGTAATATAACACCAATATAATAATATAAATTATCACACTTGATGTCAAAAAATCGATTAATTGTTATAGTGAAATGTTATTTTAATGTGAAATTATACATAGTAGTATATTACTACTACTATATAAAAAAAAAATGACGGAAAAATATAAGCAATCTATCATACAAACCACTTTGTAGCGGCAACACTTCTAATTAATGTAAGATTATTTCAATACTTACAGTTGTTTTATCGCAAATGGAACATTTTTAATTTCGACAAAAAGACAAAGGGCCAGTTAATCAACGTCAACGCCCTTCGATCAATAAATAATTATACTTATTCAATATACATATTTCATAATTACGAGTACTGCAATAGTAAAATAAAGGTATAGTAACAAATAATAAAAAATTCTAATTTATACCAATGATACAATTAATTGTAAAATATTGTTTGTATTAATAATAACATTCATGAGTATGAAATTAATGTCACATTAAACTATTACTAATATTATATGAAATTTGTGCAGAGTCTAAAAAATAAGTTTTCATGACTAATGCCTATATATATATATAATAGGATAATGAATAATTCATTATTAATATATTTTAATAGGCAATGATATAATATAATTAATTGTATAAATATTTTAAACTGTGATACTTATCTATTACTCCACTTTATCGTTTATAATTTCGCTTAAATAATTATTAAACATTTAAAATGGTTTATTTAAAAAATGTATTTTTAAAAGAATTTTGATTTGTTTGATATTATTAAAAACTAAGCGAAATATGTCTACGGCTAATGAAATACCAGCCAGAGATTAATACTTACCAGAGTTGTGTTTTTACATTTGAAAATTAAGAGGATTTATTCATACAAAAATATTAATGGTGGAAGAATTAAACTAGCAAGTGCTCAACATTTTTTCTCGTTTTTATGCATCTAATTTAACAGGTAATATTTTATTATAATAATAGTATCCAACCAAAACAATTTATTCTGGCAGAAAACTTAGTTGACAAGAATTAAATGTAAACTTTTATAATAAGGGTAGAAAGTAACAAAGGAAAAATACTTTTTTATTATAATATATTAAGAATTTATATAAATAAAATAAAATCTTCATAATATATATTTACATTTTAATTCACTATTCACTTACATGATGGATATTTTGTAAAAATTGGTATCCATATTATACAGGGTGATATTTCGAGGCGCTAAAATGCAATATGGAAAGCTATTTTATAGTTACCTACTCGACTTTAGTGCATTGATAAAAGCCTTTGCACCCAGTCCCTTCATGTTATTACATGATATAATATTTCAATGAGATATCTTTTTACAAGCTCATTACATTACATTTATTGAATTTTTATCTTTTTTTTTACCATTCAAAAAAGCAATGCATGTTAGTTTTGTTTTCTGAAACAATGTTGGCACATAATAAAGTTTAATGATTTATAGAGGTAGGTATAAAATAATAATAATATATTAAATTTTATTACACCTGATTCTTGAACTATGGCCTATGATCTATAATAGTTAGGGACAGTTGTACCGTCTTCGGTTAAACAGTGATTAAGTGTTAATCATCTGATAACAGATTTTTAACCGGCCAAATTTCGGCCGATTAAACTACGGTTAACTTTAATCGGAGATGGTACAACTGGCCCTTAAAATTAAAAATGATGATTACATAAACATTAATCAATTCGTGGATTCGCGGTACACGTGCCTATACACACATATATATATATATTATATTACACAATTATTTCTTTAATTTCTAATTTTTTTTTTTTGAATAATTAATTGTTTAAACATAATAAATGTGTTTACACATTTAAATAATTTGATATAATTAATTTGTTACCTGTTTGATAAAAACTATCGAACTTGATTTTTAGTAACTTTTCCTAAGTACCAAAATGCATTACAAGACCGACTTCGCTAAAAATTGTTGCAATATTCAAAAATTTAAATGAAAATCATAGTTCTTTTTCGATAGGTAAAACAAAAATGTGTTAAATTTCTGGTAAACACAAAACCTTGTTGGTTGCATATAATTTATTAAAGGCTAGAAAATTCTAAGATATTTGATTATAATCTTATAAATTTATTATTCCTATCAAAATTGTTAAGGCTCGATCGACTTGATAGCGGTTTATTATAAATAAAAAACCACAAAAAATACTATTTTTATTTTTATCTTCAGATCGTATTTTTAAATTTTTTTTTTTTTAATGGCATTCTTTCACTTTTGATTCCTCCGACTATTTACAAACGATTATAAATTTCTCTGAATGAAAATTGTTGTTATACGATTTTTTTTCGGCCAAAAAGTTAAACACTGGGGCGTAAAAAATTAATAATAATGACGCTGAATAATTTATGCAAAATGTATATTTTATTATTTTATTTTTCATCGAATTATGTATAGCGTGTTAATCGTCGTGTATTTTTGAAATAATGAATTGCCTCATAAATATATAATATTAAAAATAAAACCATTTGGGTGATAAAAAATTCTGCCTTCAGTGGAAAATGGATTCAAAACTTCCAGTTAGTTATTGAGGAGTAAAGGCGAGAAAAGAATATTATTCATTATTTATTATTGCCATTTCGCTTTATGTATTCCGGGAAAAAAAATTAGGAATTAATATGAAATAAAAAAAATGTTATGAGTGCTATAACTGAATTAAAATCTATCTATCAACTTACATAAACAATGAAAGAAAAACTAACTTTCATAGTGTTCATATGAAATGAATTGATTTAGAGAATAAATAAATTAGTTACACGCCACTATATTACAACCTCTATAGTCACTAACGCCGAGCAATATATTTATCGACCGTCACAGGTCCTGAGTGTTGGTCGAGCGCGTTTCCCTCATTGTCGTGCACAGCAGAGCACCAGCTAGCCAACACGGTACACCACTCTGTATATATTATACGAACGTTGTCGGTGATGAATATCGAAAACCGGCGAAAATACTATCGCGGCATACGATTGATGTACATTCTACGCCGCCGCCGGCACGATATACGTGTATTATACAGAGGGAGGCTTTGTCGATGGTGGTGGTAGTCGTCGTCATCACTGGTGTCCGGGAGGGTGGTTTTATAGCGACTATTTTTCTCGCGTCTTCCTGCCCGCTCGCGGCCGAGCACGTCTTTGGGGATAAATCAACGTTACGCGGCCCGGCATTGGCGCGGGGTTGAAAAATCAACCCGAGTCAGGTACAGGCGCTCGCGTATAATCTAAAAACACGGATATATATATATATATATATATATATTATATTGTTGTCGTCGTTAATATTATTAATATATATTATATTGCTCCGGAGGTGAGTTAAACTTCTCTTCAGTTGTACGCGTGCGACCGAACGACCGCGTGATGACGGGGGTGGATTTGACGACGGTGAAGGTATTGGTGGTGGAGCTAAGATCCAGGGCAGCGTGAAATAGGGGTGGAAAATTAAAACCACCACTGATCGTGTACATATACAACATAATCGTAGTATAGTGGTGGCGGGGGGTGATATACATAATGTAGAGCGATGGAAAACAAAACGACTTAGGAATACATTATTTCACGAGTATTTCCTTTTCATTTTATTTTTTTACACTTTTGCTTTTATTTTTCCTCTTTTTTTGTTTTACGTCAGAAACAAAAGAAACTTTCGATCACGTCGCTTCCGCAGAGGCGAACGTTAACAATAATAATAATAACAAAAAGGGTAGGTACAACACTTTTGATGATTCATTTTACGTGTTACGAATCGCCGCCTAAGGTTATCGGAAGGCGTCATGCAACACAAATAGCATCGCGGCTCAGATGACTCATTTTCGAGTTGTTCGTGATTCGGCTGCAGTTGTTCGACGGGGCACGTCGTCAAAACTATTCAATAAAATATTACACGTGGCATGTCGATATTATTTATTACTCGTTATAACCCGTCAAACTTCCGTCTGCACACTGGAGTACTGGACACTATTATTTTTTTTTTCTGGTCGCTGTAAGTCAACACTCAACGTTACAGTTCACCGCTCCGATTTCGACAATTTTATTTTTTTAAACAATACTTTGTTCAAAGATACATAATACGATGTATTGTAATATTTACGATTTCTAAATTTCGTGAAACGCTATAGATTTCCGAGGCCCTTACAAATATTAATTTATTACAATATGCGATGTACTCGTAAATATATAACAATCATAGTAACGCATCATATCGTATTAAATATATTGTGCCTATGCGTCGTGATTTTATATTTTGTCGACAATACTATTCTCGGGAATCGTACATCACTTTTTCCTGGAACCATCAACGGTTGGTACGTGTTTAATGATAGTTAACACACTGCAGTTCGACTATATGATATTATTATGATATTGTAAACTGTATGTTTTCTCCCCTTCGCGGTTGATGATCGTTATTTTACGAGACAAAGTACAATAATGAATAATACAAAAAATAAATTAAAGTAGAAAATGAATTTAGATTATGATCATCGTTAGTGTGATGCGGTCTAGACTATTATTATTGTTATACGAAACCCCTCTTTTAAACTTACCATATGTCATATTATTACGTATATCGTGGATATCGGATTGCCGTTAAAATTTCTTTCTCGACAAATTGTAAACGAAATTAGACAAATGTGAAATGCGGGTACATTATCGCGTGAAATATAATATTTATTTTTCAAATATTCTTCTTAGTAAAATATGCAATAATGAATAATACCCTGCTCGAATATTACGATGTTAATTGTTGTTGTTTAAAACGTAACCGACACCTATTTGTGTGTAAGTGTACGCGCGTGGGTAGTGCAGTTAGTGTTGTGTAATGCGGCAGGCACACACGTTTCATCTTTGTCAAGTGACGAGTGTGCATCGTGTGAAATTTATCTCACATTCCTCAGTTCGTATAATTCGAAACACAGTGTCGACTGATATAGTTTTTTTTACTTTTTTCATGCGTGAAAGATCAGTTTCAAAATCAAAAAATATGCAAGTAGCAAATTCCGATAGGTCGACAAGAGTTCGGCTCGTTTGGAACATACCGCTCTGCTGACACGATGATGCATTAAATATAGGTAATATAATATACGGCTGGGAGAGAGCAGTCCTAGGGGAAAATTTGACTTGTGTATCGTATAACGTTCTTCCGGCACAGACCGCAGAACGTCGCTTTTCCTCGGATCGCTGGGAGATTTAATATAATTAATACTAAATGTTATAATATACATATAAATATGAATTATATAGACTGTGTACAATAATATTTAATCAACAAACATCGTCCATTAATTATTCGTAGCAGCTGTCGATCATCACATCGACGCGAACTGGCGGATAATATAATATAATATTATTATGGCCCTGAGGGATTTTCAAGAAATGTGTACCGTGGGTTCCGCGTTTATACGGTACTTGTATCTACAACGTAATAATATAATATAAATTATTATACTCTTACACTGAAAGGTGCATTTTGGACAATTAGTGTGTCATAGACGATTTAATTGATACTATTATAATTGCTATGGTCGACGGTATTCGACAAATATTGAATAAAAATATCATATTATTGTTATTAGAAGCGTTTACATACCTGACGTTATTGTTATGTACAATACTATTTTATGGTATGCTGTGTGTTCGCGATAATATATATTTTATGAAAAATAAAAATTAATTTAACATTTGTACACCAACGCACTTATATAAATAAACGCTATATTTAGTTTACCGGAATAACTTTTATCACACAATGCGCATTATTATTTTAGTGGTGCATTTTATTAAAGTGCAACTCGTATTTTAGAAGGGTCACTGACATTTTATGTAACAGGGCGATACGAACGAATTAACAGATTAAGCACAATTGAGGTACTTTTATAATTAAGATAAATTCACCCAGACATAAAATATATATATCTACCCACTCTTATATGTTTAGAAAAAATATCTCAGCTATTGTGTTCATTATTATACAACTTATGTGTATATATATAGTATCTCTTAACATCGGTTAAAATACACTTTAGTGCTACTAAGACCGTATAGTGCATAGTATTTTCATATTTTTATATACGCATTTTTTAATACGATGTAGACATGCAAATGATAATTTTTTTGTACCTAAAGGGGAAAAAAAATAATGATATATTTCTTCAGATAAAATACAATTAAAAATTCAGTACGTATTCATTTATAATAACCAACTATAAGCACTTAACAATTATTGAGGGGAAAAAGTGATGTATCATTGCTAAGAAAAAAAAATAATGATCCATACCCTAGTTTCATTAGTGATCATAAAAACATATTAACCTCGTTGAAATGAAATGTTTGATTCTACTCCTGGTGTTTAAGTATCACATTATTAGGTAGGTACTAGGTAGGTAGAGAGAGAGAGATTTTGTTCATAAAAAAAAAAAAAACTAAAATACACGTAATATGTTGTCAGAAAAATCGAAAATAGTATTTTTCTTGTTCGATTTAAAAATAAATACTTGTAATGTGAGGTTAATAATAATAATGTCGGATACGAATCGAAATTTACTATATATTTACAGTATATATGTCTATCATTCATTAACTAGAGTCTTAGAGGTTATCACCGATCTACTTGTAGGTAGGCACTTACGTCCTACATAATATATCACACACAAATTAATATTTCATCATAAATTTTTGTGATGACGTCGTTTATCGTTATGTATTTTTTTCTTTTCGTTTTCAGATAATTGAACAAAATATTAAAATATTATACATAATATCTATATGATGTAGTATTAAGTGTATTGAAGTCACACAGAGATACCTCGCAAAATATTGGTATATTTAAATTTTAAATAGGTCCTCATAAGATATAAATACTCGTTTGAAATTCGATTATTATATATTAAAGTTTTATATGATAATGCATTCTGCTCAGGAATAAAAAATTTGAACGTTGTAATTTAAAAAGCTAAAAAATAATAACGATAAAACGTTAAATATACATAACATAATATGGTAGTATTATGAATTGGAATGAATAGGATAGGCAAATAAATTAAAACAATAGGTATAGTATCCAAAATGATGTGCTCGAAATTATGGAAAACCGTAAACGGGGCCGATATTATATTTTATTATCCATATTATTATTATTGCTATAATAATAACGTGTAATGAAGTATATATGTAACATGGCAGTGCTCAATGTTTTTTTTTTTTTTTTTGTAAGGACACAGATTTCGAGGCCGAGTTCTGAAAACGTTCGATCAACCCGCCGACCATAGTTAAAATGTAATTAGGCATTGATATTTTTACATTTTTATTTGATACATTTACGAATTTATATAATATAAAACGTTATACGTAAAAATTATTTATTGAATTATTATATATATATATATATATATGCCTACTGAATTCTACGTTGTATGTATGCAATGAAGGTATTATACGGATCGTTTAGCGCCAAATAATAGCACACGTACGCCTATTTTATACCTTCTGTGGACTTGGCGTGGGCCACGATTGCCAAAAACATGACCACGGTCGTTCGGTTGACCGTAGTTTTAGGCGTTATTAGGTATGTGGTGTACAGTGTACACTGTACATAAACCTACTCATAAATACGATCTACCTACCGGTTTTGTACCTACCGTTCATGGTGAATCGCTTGAACCGTTCAAAGTTAAAGAAGGCCAACCCGTCACGTACCTATTATTAATTATTACATACCATTACTGAGGTTGCAATTTAACGTCAATACTTACAAGATCTAAACTCCGCAGTTAAGGTTCTTATGCAGTGTTAGCCGTTTAAAATATCCAGTACAGCTGTAGCGCTAACGAACGGCTTTTCTGATCAAAGTTTAAAGACGTTATCTCGTCACTGTCCAAAGTTTGCTTCTGCATGGGATTGAGTGCAAAATTTTAAACGGTGGTTAGTTGATTAGTGTGTTGGCCATGTAGATACCACAAATACTTATACAGTTATACATAACTATAATTCTATAACGCTAACGCTGTACCACACGTTACGTTTTGAAATCAGAGACTAAAACTAACCTCGAAATAGTTTAGCTGTTCCAAAACATGTTCAATAACAATAATAATAATAATTATTATAATTATTGAAAGCAATAACCAAAAGTTTATCAATCGTCGCTCAGTTAAGAATCTAAGATAAAACACCCCTGTAATAATATATAAATCACGCATTGCAGGACTATTGAAGACTGAAGTCAACATGTGTGATTATTAGCGTGATAGTGTTTTAATATCTGCTATTTTTTTTTGCAGGTGATAATTGATAATTTTTTATGAATATCCTGTTGTTGGTGCTCAAGCCAAGTCGGATTTTACACGAAGAATCATTCATTTCGTGAAACGGAAATCGCCGTATGCTAGTATAAGGACCAACCAAACTAATTAAAACGGCACTTCACGGTTTTGCTGCACAATATATAATGCTATATTATTATCAACACTACTCGTCAGTCACTTGTATAGTTGTATTTTTAAAAATGAGAAGGGTTATAATAAATATTATATATTATTAATAATATTGCATGACAATATAGCTTTAATTAGCAATGTGTTTATAATAACAATCATCTTGAAACATTGCAGTCGAGACGAAACGAGACATGGATTTAATATCGGACTCTCTATAAAGACGGTAAATTATTATTTTCCGCCGATAAACCGTAACGCACATATCATATTTTACTGTTTAGTCGCGATGGATAATTTCAACGAGTCAACACAAAAGCGATCGTCTTTTTTTGTTGTCCGGTAAATATCTACGACATTATTATAATAGAAGTAATATAATATGTTAAGGTATTCAATATGATATTAGTATACTGTTGCCCCGACGACGGGACAACATTAAATATGATTTTTAACGGTGCATATTCGTTTCCAGACTAAAAAATAAATAGCTCTTGTACTTATCAATTTTAACGTGCAGTACAAAATGTATATACGTACACCGAAACGTGTTATTATTATCACTGTTGTACATGTACATGAAACGTATCGTACGACTATTATTATTATGATTTGTTAGAATGTTATACAATAGTACACAGTGTACTATATAACTACATGCAATTATTAATTAAGCTCATTGTTCTACCAACAGAATTAGAAACAAAATAATGATTTATAACAGTTTTGACTTTCACTTAAATAATTATTATTATCGTTGCATACCAGTATATCACGGTAAACATACCTGTTAGTTTAGTCACTTATTAATGATGAAGTTGAATTTTTCTTTTTATACAAAGTACGTTATTGTTGTAACACCAGATAATTTTCATAACAGGGCTACTGATCGACAAAAAATATTTATTGAACAGAGTCAACAATTGAATATATTTATAACCCGAAGGACGTGTAGTGCTTAGTTCAAATTGTGTGAGTGATTATTTCGTTAAAAAAAAAAAAAAAGAGAAGACAAAATGAAAAATGCATGGTCTACTCGTAGATCCCTAGACTCTATAGGTATTAGTTTGGTTTTTCTTAAAACTGAATGAGTGACAGAGGGTGTGAAAATATTAATATTATAAAATCTGTTAAGAGTTGAAATTCAATATGTTATACTAAATAAGACTAAGTTTATAATATTATATATTTAAGGTAGGCAATTATTTTTTATTTTTCTTTGGCAGGCCTCAATAACCAAAAATAAAAAGTGGGTAAGTGGGTACCGCTCTGCTGTATGGATCATTATTATATATTATAGGAGTGTTGAATTTGAATCCAATGATAGGCATCATTGTAAACGAAAAACGATTCTGAACGGAGTTGATTTGTCAGCCTAGGATATAATTTTCAGTGGTTGGTGAAAAAGGTGGTTTATGTTTTAATGGTCTGAATACATTAAAATTTAAGTTTTTTTTATAATTATTATTAGCTAAACTTATGGAAAATCCTGTATTAAATTTTTAACTCTTAGCTACTTATACAAAAATTTGTATGAATTATACCTACAAAATAATTTGCAAATATTCATGGTTTTAACAAACTTTCGTCGATGTTTGAACTTCAAATGCTAATAAAAAAAAATTGGGCCTATGTATTCTTATAATTTTATAATCACCATAAAAAGAACTTATGAGGAACTTTGCATTAAATTTTCAAGTATTTTGATATGGCTAAAATAATTTAATCGACATTTCAAAAATATTTTTCCAGAAAAATTGAAAATTGCAGTTGTCTATAAATGGTTAAAAAATAGTCAAAATATTTTGAAATTTATTATTATTAAAGAAAACGCAAATCTTAATAACTGGTAAAATTTTCAAGTATCTACAATTTATACTTTTTGAATAATAACAAATATTTAAAGTCGTTTGAGGGTAAATCGTTATCGTTACGCTATTTCGTAAAAATTTAAAATTCAAACTTACTTAAAATTTTTCCTATAATGATGCTACGAGTTTTCTCTATAGTTACTAGAAGGAAAACTTATGGAAAACTTAGTGTTGTATTTTTAATCCTTAGTTATAAACACAAAAAAATTTATGATTTTTTAACTGCAAAATTACTTGCAAATTTTCGCATTTTCGACAGATTTTGTAAAAATTTGAACTATAAACGCTTATAAAAAAAATTGTGACTAGCGCTTTTTAATTTTTTTTTAACTGCAATTAGAAAAACTTATAAGGAACCTTGTATTAAATTTTCAAAACTTTTTGGTTATCCAACATTTTTTTAATGACATATCAAAAAAATCGAAAATTTCTGTGGTCTATAAATAACTCAAAAAAAAGTCAAAATTTTTTGAAAATTTAACTGTATATATATAACACTGACATAAATATTTGATGAAATTTTCAAGTATTTACAGTGATTAGTTTTTGAATTACAACCATATAAAAAAATCGATTTGGTCGAAAAGTAGTTTTACGTAAAAATTCCCGTTTTTCCTTAATTTTTTTGGTTTTTTCCGGCGCTTTTGAAAACTATTGGGAAATTCAAAAAATGATCTCCCAATGCACCAACTAGATTCATTTTGCTATCGGAAACCACCCCCAAAGTTTGAAATTGAAGCATTATTTCGACACGTTATCATGTACACAGACACAAAAAAAAAAACACATAACATTGTAAAATAAATACATTCATCGCTCCGCTCAGAATCTAAAATAGTCAACATTTTATAATAAATAAAATAAAATACAACATTATAATTAATTTAGATTTTTGTAAAACCGCTTTTAAGAATTATTATCCTATTTGTACAATAGTTTATTGTTGATATTGTTACAGGACCACTATCATGCAGTAAAAAAACTCAAATTATCTATGTATTCAAAAATATAGTGTACATTATACAAGTATGGTATATTATAATTTAATATGTTATCAAGTGTATTTAAAAATACCAAAACTCAGATTTTAAATGACTCTATTATTAAAGAAAATAGAATAAAAAGACTTGGTTAATCACCCAGTATATACCTATATTTAGTACAATTTAATAGCTTAAAATTGAAATACGATAAATATTGATTGATAATAAAGACGGCGTACTGCGATCCAACCTTTAACATAATACTAATAGTTATAATAAATTAATGACTATACTAGTAAACTATTCGATTGTGCACTAAATAACAATTTAAACCACCCACCACGGTATGTAGAGTGTGATTTACTAGTCTTGTCTTAGATATTTATCAATTATATAATAATATCTTATAGTTACTTATTACTTTTATAATAAATAATTTAAAATAGTTTTTATTTAAAAAAATAATTTTTCAGAACGTTCTAATAATATTACGATTTTTTATTTTTCAATTTATTATAGGTATTTGTATACTACAATAACTCTTAATAATAATAGTATAATAGTCGACATGGAGTATACTGTCTGGCCCGAACAGGTATACATATTTATATTTGTAAGTATTATATTATTCTTTAAGTACACAGATATTCTTAATAATATAAAATTATTGATTTGTAAAATAATTAGCAGTATCATTTCAAATGTTTGTTTTTACTGTTTTTTAAACAAAATTTATTTAGATTAATAATCATAATACTACCTATTTAAAAGTAAAATATCGTAATGGTAAATTATTATAAATCAAACTAACTCTTGTTTATGTTAAAATGTTCTGATAGAAAATAGATAGCAATATAATAATTACATTTAAATAACGTGACTGAGGAATAAAATAATAAGTTTACTCTAAAACATAAAGAAATACATATTATCTTAATCTTAAATATATTATAAAAAAATGTATTTTAATAATTTTGATGTTGATAATGAAATAATAATATGAATAATTCTAAGTGTTTTGATGATTCATATAATGTTGGCGACATGTTGGAATATAAACTGATATCAAAATAAGATTAAATAGGTAAGTATTATGTATTTTAATTTATAATTTTGATTTATTTAATATTGCTTGCTAACGTTTTACTTTTTTACTAGATAATTAAATTGAAAACTTGGTAATTAAACATCGATTTTCGAATGATGTGCCATAAATAATTTTTTTAGAAAATACTCAAAATATTCTACGGTGTTTTAACTTTTAAGTATTGGAATTGAGAAAATGTGTTTTGTATAAAGTACATAAATCTACTCAGCAAAAATTATTTAAATATTTATAAAACAATCGTTGAACTATTTTATGGTACAAAATCATTTATAATTTATATTGTTGAAAAATAATTTTTTTATACAGATAATAGAAATACCGTAAAAAGCTACCTCAATGTTTCTATTTAAAAACAATTTTTATTTTTTGTACTAAAAAAATGAATATATTATAATCATATCAAACCACCGTTTATATTTGAATAATAAGTTATTATTATTTGTGTTTTACACGGGGGTAAAAAAATATGCGTATTAAATTATATATTACTATGTATTATATTAATAAATCACATATAAAATTGATATATTTTTATTCATACGTGAATATTTTTAATGGTTATGCTATTAAAAACAGGGAAATATAACCTACGTTGTCCCAAAAATTTGTATTTTAGGAACATAATATAAATAATGAGACTATGACTATGATAGAAAGGTGACAACCATATTTATCAAAATTAGACAACTTTGAAATAATTAAAAAATATTCTGAAGTTTATTAAAAATAATAATATGAAAACTGTTAACACGAATAAAATATTATTTGCTTGTGAAACCGATATATATATATATTATTAAGTAAGTAAAAAATCTAAAACATTAAACTTCCAAATGCATTTAATTTAGTATGTTGACAACAATATTCGAAACAAATAATAATATTACGTTAATAACACACTTTATACCAGATGCACTACTGACCGATATTTTAACAACAATTGTCGAACTGAAAAACGATTCTGTTCCGCCGTATTCTTTTTTTGTATATATATATAGTTTGACCACAGTGGGAGTGACTTCAGCTAACGGGCGTTAGATTTTTATCCCCTATTGCTTTTTACACGATATTTAATATATATATATTACGGAAGGGTTAGTTTTTATTATGTTTGTAGACAAACACATTAACAATTAAGTATATTAATTTGTTTTATATTCATTTTAACGTATGTGCATACTATTATTTTACTTATATACATATTTTAACAGGTATCTTGAATTTATACTAAAAAATTAATAGGGATACCCGATAGTAATTAATCAAGTAATAGCTTATATTTGCATATTTTAAAATGTTACACAGTGATTAATACCATGAGAATTCGGGTACATTTAATGCACGTGTCGGTGACCATTTCTATTCAACTATACGTTGGTACCACCATTTGGTTATTCTTTTCAAACATGTCAAAAGTAGATGCATACCAGAGTGGCACACACTAATTTACTTTACAATTGTAAATCCATAACAAAATATCTACCACCTTTTAAATTAAGAAAAAAAAATAAGGTAGGTAAGAGAGTATTACTCTGCTATGTATGAGAGTATGAGACATTGAATGGATTACTATTATAATATGTCTGCTGAATTTGAATACAATGATAGATCATTATTGTATACAAAAAACGATTTTGAGTAGAGATGATCTATTAGCTTATATACCACCAAGTGATGATGTTGTTTTTTGATATACCTAGATATAAAAGTTAATTACTTTACTTTCAGTACTAATATAATTCAAAATGTAATAATGTGTTTCTGTAAATACTATAAAATATCAAAAGTGTGTTCATAGTATAACTATATAAGTTCTTATAATAAACAAAAAAAAAATCATAGCATATAGTAAAATGTATAGTAATATAATAAACGCAAAAGTTTAAAGAAGTTCCCATAAATATTTTTAAATTATAACAAAATAATTAATACCGTTATTTATCATTTATATAAGTAATTTTGTCCAAATTTAAGCTTAAACTATGTTATAAAAAAATAATTGTCTTTATTATAATTTTAAGATTTTATGATTTCAGTATGAACTTACATTACTTATGAGTTTATGACTCATAAGTATTCTTGTATTAAATTTCCAAAACTTACAAAAATAAAAATAATTTTTTTTACGAATTCTAACTAAAAAATAAGTAGAATAGGAGTATATAATGCTAAAATAAACAATTTATAACTGTGGTACAGCCGCAAAAAAAGATGGTGCTCGAATCGAGATTGACGACAATGAGAATTGGAAGAAATTTTCGTTATTTTGAGAGGCCTCTCGTATCAATGTATATGTAGTTAACCTGACCGACTTGGCGGAACCATTAATCTCCGAAAACGTATAATTGCAGCAAAACCGACGCCTGTTTCTGTCGATCCTCCGGAGGGTTTTCAGGAACATATTTTGTGGTCATATGATTCTGTAGTGCTACCGAGATTAGGTTTAGAGGAAAAGTCGAGCTTGACGGACGTTAGGAAAAAGGGGAAGCAGACCGAGATTGCACTATCCTGTAAAGCGTGGAGCGGATATCCGCCACACTGTGTAGCGTTGCTATTTACGTCGCGAACGGTTGCACGACGTACTTGCAACTAGACTCAGCGTTTTCCGGGTACATCGGTGTTACTCGACGGGCGGGGTACCGGAACAAAAACAACGTATTGGTCGTGAATCACCGCACTGTTTCACTAAATTTTTTGCCATATGTTATAGACTTTGCACTCCATTGCCAATGCACTTGCAATCGACCGAATTTCCGTCATCGTCAATACCACCCAAGTGCATTGCATCGCACGGGACATAATCGCAGCCAGTCGCAGTCACGCCTTCAGCACCAGTCGGTCACGGTCGGTCGGGCGACTGCGACCCAATGTCCAACACTGCACACGACCGCCCGGGACCGGCTGTAGTAACGTGAATATAGATGACCTGCAGTGACCATAATAATTGTTTAATTCTCATAAACGAAATTGGTTCTCTTTCCCCCCCCTTTTTTTTTGGCCAAATATCCTGTCACAGTAGTTTTAAAGTATTTTTGTTATTGTTTTTTTAGTTAATTAATACCTTACTGCTTATTGTTATGACAATTGCTTTTGTTTGTATCATAAAATATTATAATATAATATAAATTATACTTTTAGTGCGTACACAATAAAAAAACTTTGTTTTTCATTTAATTATTTTTTATTCGTACCCACATTTTTTTTTATTGTTTTAGTCGTAATAGTTTGTTCCCTACAGAAATCCTAGAGATCTATCGTTTTACTTCAGTAAGTTTAAAGTGTAATATCACTACGACTCCACATGTTGACAGAGATTATTGTAATGTATATATTAAACTTAAATTCATGTTGTATTTTTTCTTTTTATTAAATTAGAGTGATATTTTCACGATTTATGATATTATTTGCTTTAACTAATACTTTAATACGAATATATGTTTCATACCATATTATACTATATAAATTGATATAACTCAACATTTAATAACTTCTTTCTATGAATACAGTAAAAATAAATACGTATAAAATACTGATAAATACCTAGATAATATTATTTAAAGTATACAGTAAATCCAATTTTATATCTAAGCCACCAGTACTTTTAAAAATCAAAGGATTTTATCGAAAACGTATCGTGTATAAAAAAAAAAAAAAAAAATACTTTATGATAATCAATAAATTAATTTCTCCACTCAGAATCTAAAAAATCTTTTAATCGATTATCATTTGTAAAACTATAACATTATTAATAGTTATTTATTATTTCATCTTGTACTGAAATTATTCACCTATAATTGTATCACCTTTGATAGTGGTGTCAACAAACGAACACCCTTATACTTCTTTGTGTACGGTACTGCTTATTCACTATTTTATTATGTAAAAAAAAAAAACAACAAAACAATAAAATAACATTACACGGCGTTTTTGTATAGGCAATTTAGGTACATATTTGTCGAGGGTTAATTTTTATAATTAAATTAACATAATATTACATGTTGTTTGTAAAACATAAAATACTTTTAAGTACAATATTAATAAGCAAATAAAATTAAGGTCTTATAAGTATATATTAATATATGTGTGTGTACGTGTGCGTTTGCATGAGTGTTCCTATAACAGCTAAATGTAGATTTTGGCTACTGAGAATGAATGAATTAGCATTTTTAGTTAGGTATTTTTTGAGTCAAATTTATAAATTAATTTAAAATATATAAATGAATAATATTTTATGTGTTTATTAATTGTCAAATAACTACTTTAACTTACGTGCCATACTTAAAAATTTAAGATATAAGATTTGAGAAGTTTTATGTTAAATAATATAAAAAAAAAAAATGATAATCTTCTTCATTTTTAATTATTGTTCACTATATTTATTATTTCAGTTTTATGTATGACTAGAATTTAATTTTTATATGTATAGAAAAATAAAATTTTTATTTTTATTTTAGTTGTTGAATTATTAATATTAGTATTAGGTATGCATATTTTTTCATTGTTATAATTTTATTTTATTATGAGTGTTATATTTTTGAAGTTTAATGAACATTTATGATTGCTAAAATAACATTTATTAAATTTATTATTAATACACATTAATACAAAAATATTGAAAATACAATAACTACCTCTATGTAATATTTGAAAAGTATAAAAATCGTTTCATAAAATAGTTCATTAATTGTTATAAATGTGACACACGAATTTAAAATATTAATAATTTATTCGTAATTTGTTTTGTACTTAATTACATATTAAATATTAATAACTATTATTTATTTTAAGCAAATGTAGTTGTAAAAAAAATAAATAAGTAATATAACATTATATTACACGAAAGCTACGTTATAATATGTAAAAAAAAAATGATTGAAAACGGTATTTGGTTTTTAGATGGGTAAGTTGAATTCACAGTTAGGTTTCGAAAATAACTGTAACAGTATGATAACAAAAACAATTTTTTCTCGCATTAATAATATTATTATTCTTACACACGGAAAATATATTTTATAATAATATCATAATAAAATGAATAACAATAATAATAATTTTGTGGGTCTTCGTATTATACAGCCAATCAGTGAGCTACTGATTTAATATACTACTTTTCTATTGGTTATTATTATTATATGCGTTTTTATTTATCTTAACTATTTGAGTGTCAAAATTAAGTT
This sequence comes from Aphis craccivora, assembly GCA_009835225.1. Lineage (NCBI taxonomy): Eukaryota > Metazoa > Arthropoda > Insecta > Hemiptera > Aphididae > Aphis > Aphis craccivora. The sequence continues at coordinate 46,381 of VUJU01001026.1, read as the reverse complement.
CGCCAGTCGTAGTTAGAACGCAGTGGTCTATACTTCAAACCCCGCAGGTCTGTTCAAAATATCGAGTGATTATCACATCTCATATACGTTGAAAATAATAATTGATTCATCATCGATTCTACATAGATATTCTGAGGTGGGTCGTGGGTGGAGATTGCTCGACTAGGTATGCTTTAAACAATTATTTAAGTATATTATAATATATAATAGATACACATATTGTTACTATTGGAGCACGTAAATATGTTAGTGTTATATTAGTGTGTTTATATACAAATAACATATTTCTGTAAAAATTTGAAAAGGTCAAAATATCGGACATGTTCCCTAACAAAAGATGTACTAAAATCTCCAGAAAACTGTCAGGTATAACTACAGTAAAAAATTTGGTGACGATATTATATTGAACAGTATGGATGTGTGCGTAACAAAAATCGGGACTTGCTTTTATAATATAGATTTAAAATACGTTCTCATCTTTGTTTATACTTATTTGCTCTAGCAAATAACAGTCAGATCTGGCAATATTTTTTTTTTGTATTTTTCTTTGAATTTGTATTATGAAACTTAAAATATTGCTTCGTTATTGAGAATGACTAATACGCTATAGAGAATGCATTGATTAATAGGCTATCGATCAAACCAACCATTATAATATAATATTTAAGTTTTATAGAGTTTTCACTAGGTATATTATGAATAGATGATTTTGATTAAAATTATATTAATTTCATTCTTGATCGATTTTGACAATTCCAGAGTAAACGAATAAGAAACTTGAAAAATATTATTCATGACATTTATTACAACTTTAAACAAAACAATATCCATTTTGTTAAGTATTATACGGTAATAATGAAATTAGCATAGGTGATAGATATTATAATTTATAATATAATGTAATATATCGAACAATATTATTATTACCTATTCATCATAGCCATAACTTAAGTGTTTTAATTTATGGGTGCACACAGAGCCACCGACGAAACCCACTGGGTTTTACTAATAAGTACTGTACAATTATTAGAAATGTTGTTGCACGAATTATATAATATTATTATATCATATGGTAAATAAGTATTGATCCCAGGCATTGATTTTTCGTACTCAACTTTTCGATTCTAGACAAGATATCATGCATTACGGTAACGCACACGTCGATAATAGCGATCGGAAATGTCGATTTCCCCTGTATAATACAGCTGCGGGTAGGATGTTCGTAGGTTTGTGTAATCTCGATAGCGCTCGAAGTACCCAAAGCCGTATAAAATTATGAACCACTACGGCGGCATTGACGATAACATCGACATAGGTACGTGTAATTTTGATTTCCAAATCGTCCGCAGACAATAGACGCACTGTGAAGAACGTAATAATAATAAAATAACAATGCGTGCCTACACCGTGCGATACTTTGTGTGAACGTTTGTCCGAGAAGTAGGTACATTTTTATATGCAGTGTATAATTAACCGTCCGATTAAAACCATAATATGCTATTATGACGGCACTTCGCCGTATACGACGAAGTAAATAATATTATAGGGAAAACAATACTATATTACTCTCCGAGTAGTGGCGATGCATCGACGACGTCCGTTCGTCGGATCAAATTATGAATATTATAATATCATGTAAAGTAGGTACAATAATAGTTATGTCTGCCTAAATAACGATGACCTCGGTAAGAGATAATGTATCTATCTACCATTATATATTGTTTAAATAACAATGTTCGTTATTGTGTATTATAATACACGTGTTTAGAAAAAAAAAAAATACTAAATATAAAAAAATCATAATAATATTGTGTAATCATATACTCTCGTGCACTATAATACGAATAATATCGGCTCGTCGTTTTTAATGTAATTATTATTATTTTACCATCGGAAATTATTCATCAATTCGTAATTTTGGCACGAGACCGTTATCTATAAAGACGTTTTACAAGTCACGGCAAAGGCCCGGTGCTCGCGAATTTATTACGGCAAGTTCACGTGTGTTCGCAGAGATTATTCGGTCGTTTGATTTCATCTCCTCGGGCTGAAAATCACGCACCACGACACACACGACATAACCCATATCGACGGTCGCGGATTATGTATATATAAAAAAAAAAGACGTGTGACGATGGCTTCGGCGAAACTCGGCACGCACACGGTATACTTACCTACACGTATCCTCACCGGGTAAAGAAAACTAAAGCCAAATTTGTGAAAAAAAAAAAAAAAGGTAACACACATATTGACTTTAAATTACCACAGGGCACGTGGCTCCTCCGGTTCACCACCGGCAGCGGTCGATTACGCGCGGGGTGAATGTTCGGTCTAATTAAACGCGCCCTTGCCGGTCTTATATAATAATGTATACCATTACCACCGCCGTCGTCGACGACAACACGTACGCGTACGTACAAAACGTGTTACATACCAATGTATAACGCGTGCTGCCGTATATATGGGTAGGCAGGTATACCTACCTCAAATATTATACCTTATAGATACTGTGACCGTCGACGACGACGACGAACGACTCATACTGCAGTCTGTGACGGTACACGCGAAAAAAGCATAATGGTTTTGCGTTTAGTCGCTCATATTTTTATTATACGTACGATGCATAATACGCGCTAATGCGTAATAACTGCAACAGTGCATAGCAGTGTGCGACAAGGGGAATAAATCATAATCGTTACTATAATATTATATTATATTGTCGTCGTCGTCGTCAGTCGTCACGCGATATCGGACCCGTTCCCGTCGTCCGGAGGGGCTCGCGAGTGTTACCCGAAAACCGGTAGCACTACCCTATATTATTATTATATTCACCTATATACCGCGTACCCCTCTGCAGAGTATTATTATATTATATTATTTTAATACATTACATATTATTATTGTAATAGACCGGCGCGCGCGCGCTCGCCCGAGCTCGTGAACCCGCGGTAAAAGACTCCGACCAGGTTTTAACCACCCCTCGGGCCTTTTAGAGTACCAGGGCCGCAGACGGCTGCACGCCGCGAAACGGCATTGTATAATGGTATATAATGGCTTATCAACCCACTACCCTTATCGCCGCGCCGAGCACGGTGGCACGCACCCTTTGCACAAAAGCCTCGATGACGCCGCGCACACCTTTATCTCGTATTGTGTATGTATATATTTAGGTATTATGTTTGGAACATTGTATAAGCGACGCACAGCACGGTTTTTTCTCTTTTTTTGTCTACTCGTGTGTCGCATAAACTTTTTTTTCACCCCTTGGCCCGAAATTCAAAGGCGCGACAAACAAGCTGCACGGCGAGTGTATATATTATACCTACTCTTTTTTTTCTTTTACGTGTGTGTACGTCAATTGCGTGCAGCTGAAACTCAATTTATTATTATAATTTTTTTTCAACCCACCCCTATACCTACAATGTTCAAGAGCTCCGCAAATGCCGTCGAGGATTTTTTCGCGCTCTTTCTCTGCAAAGCGTTTTCACCGCGCCAAGCATATCGTCGTACTACTCATTTCACTCTCCTGCTGAAGATAAGCCGTGCGCATTGATTATATATATTATTCAGTCGACCCTGTAAAATGTTGTACAGAATAATATTGTATTATTATTATTATTATTACCGTCACCCAACCATGCCGCGTGACGAAAATTTAAACCTCACTAACTGTGATGGATGCGTAACGTTAATATAACGATAAGAGATATTTTAAGACGATACGACTTCGGCTTGTATCTTATTATAAATCCAATTATGTGAGCTTCTTCATTATTTTTTTGATATTTTGATATATTCCTCGTCCCTACGTAGCTGCCAGTTTTTATTCAGCTAAAATCGGTTTATTTATGAAAAACGTTGGGTTATTTATTAAAGTTGAATCGCCTCTAATTATGTTCGAACTAAAATCAAACTTACGACGGTTTAATTTAAAAGATTCCCCGAACTCATTTAATTTTCTTTCGAACGATCATTGATTAGTATCTCATGGTAACCTTATTCTGAACTTTTGGCTTTATACATATTATGTATACAGATAAATGACAATGTATATATTATTTTGTGATTTTATTTTTTCCTCCGACGAAATTACCAGTGTAATAAAATCTTGTCATCATTTACTTGTTCTATATTAAATACAATAAATTCATTGACTTTGTACTATCCTCTATGCGAATCTACTCAAGACGTTATAAATAAATTAAAAATAAACAAACAGTACATTTCAAATCAAATTGTTGTTAGTACCACTGAGTTTCGAAAAATGATTTTGATTTAATTTCATCGCGATCGCTGCGTAGAATCCCCTATAACACTTGAACCAGATAATATTATAACCGCCATATTTCACTTGGTGTTTTGGTCCGGGATTGTGCAATCGTACCCGCTTAATACGAACACTGCAAAATGATTCAAACTATGTATAACTTTAAACGTATAGTTCGAATGTTCTATAATATTATGTTTCATTTGTGCATTCCATCAATTTATACAACAATAATAATATTATAATGTAGATAAAATACCTTTAAAAACGATTCAAGTCGTATGATAATGTATAAATATAATTATGTCATATAGAATCATCCCTTCTCAATAGAGAAAAATCTCTTATAATAATAAGAGATTTTTTTATGAGAATGATATTCACTTGAAGAAATCATAATAATAAGTATATATATTATTTCGTTTAAACGCGTTTGCTGTGTAGTGTAAAATTCAACAAAGATTGTTGTTGTCCTATAATTTACGTTTGAGAAATGTTAGTAGTTTTGAAATGTCTGCAGAAAAAAACCGAAACGATATTAATGCCGAGGTCCGGAAAATAATAAGCTATTACAAAGGCTCTTGTGTCGACGGTTTATATATTGTTTTAATATTATTTGTCTAGAGATGTGACTAATATTCAATGTATAAACCATATCGATAGACATTAACTGGATATATCAAATTTCATTTTATTAAAAGTCGTAATGAAAACAAAAAATTTAATTTCAAATGCCTTGTTGTTTTACTCAACCACATTATGATTCAATGATTTAGAAAATTTTGCTCTAAACGTTTTGATTTATTATTTTTTAATACGAAGTACATAGAACATAAGAAGTGTATTGATTTCACGAATCCCGACTTATTTAGATCAAAAGAGTTATTTTGTGTTTTATACTAAAAAACGTAATACGAATATTTACAATAATTAACGTCATATTTTAAAATGTACGTCTAAAGTGTTTCAACATTCCTCGACCAGTAACTTTAGTCAAAGTTTTCTGAAAGTTTATTGTTTAAAATTAACGCACAGCCGTCGAGTTGTTGCAATGTTTTCTCGTAATCGTTTTTTAAGACATCACGTCGTGGTAAAATTAAAATTAATACTAGACCATTATCCTGCAGCGTCGAGACATGTTATAATAAAGTTAGGTATATATTAAAGCATCACTCGGGCTGTACTTAATCAGTCCCGTACTAAGTTATTACTCCGGTTGTTTGCACACCGTCAAAATATTTATTTTTTTCCCAACATTGTTACAAAATCAAAATCAATTACTATTTTTTTCTCCAATCTAACTTTAAAAAAATTTATAACAGCCAACGTCGCAGTAATATTATATTACTACAATCGTGGAAAGGAAAAAAAAAACAGTAAGATAAATAAAATGTTTCGGTATTATTAATATTTTAATTAAACGGATTACGAGAGTAAAAATGCAGCGAGTTTTCCAGCTGTAGTGCCATGTGAATATTATTATAATATTATAATCAAACAGATGTTTAACAGTCCAAACGTATTTTATAATGTATGTGGTATTTTAAATACACCTCATTATTAATATACTACTCAGACATATTATTGTCACACCCGATGGCTTTAAAATTATCCGTTTTCGAAAATCGATTCGTACTTTAAACTGTACATGCCAGCAGTGGTAAAAGCTTATTTCTCTCTAGCGAAATAAATATTGAGCAAAATCGAACATCGATGACTATCCGCCGTAGTATATTATATTATGTGTATACTCCTCGAATTTGGCAATACGTATTTCGTTTAATAGGTTCACAGGGTATATACATATAATAACGCAGTTTACAAGACATTATTATACGGAAAAATGTCTCAAACCCATTTGTTGATGGTTTGTTGGATTTTTAAGTGTAATGCATGCAGAACATTTATTGCGCGAAATCATTTGATGATATTATACTCTTCGGTTTCACTATAGTATATAATATTATGGCCAATAAATAGAGTAATTTACCAAATATAACGTATCGCCTAATCTCCCTATTTACTGGATAATTAAAAAAAAAAAATAATAATGTATTTATCAAATTAAAAATTCTAACGATTATTTTATCAGCTATAAAAATTTTTATATGGACAATAGTTCTTAAAAATAGTGTTATACAAATATAAAATAGATAAAATATCAACTCTATCATTTATTGTAGTATTGGGACCACTTTTATATATTATAAACATTGATAGATTAATATACGTTTCTAAAGTATTCAAATTATCATAATTCTATATTTTTCAAATTCATTATCATGAATATATTTTTATCCTTAGTACCTATGCAAAATTAAATAATCCAAACACTATTCATTTGAATTTTAATTTTGATACTTAAAATTTTTTAAAAAAATATCCACCAAATAATTTATTATATAAAAGGGAGGTTTTTATTTTTGGAAAATAGAAATTTGTGTCTCTAATAGACATTCCTTAAATAGTATAGAAAATTTAAAAAAATGTGAAAACTTGGTATGTTTAAAAGTGGCAAACATTAGATTTTGAATAACACTACATAGTTGCATTCTTAGTGAATCACTTGATAAAATGTATTTATTTTTTTTTACTTATAAAGTAATATATTATATATTTTTAATCATATTGTACGAAATTGTAAACACTATAATATGTTTTTGACGATAAGTGAATGCGAACTAACGTCAATCATGCGTGTTTTGAAATTATTATAATTTAATGTTTACTCACTGTACACAAAATTACATACGACTTCCCAACACGTCTTATTACCAAATGCTTATTATTATAATGGGTTACAGCGTTGTGTGTGACCGAAGGTATTTCTTGACAGTGTAGGAGGCAATGCAAAAGCATTATTCATCGCCGGAACGATGCTCTCCGTACAACGCACTCCAATCAATTTCCACTATCGCTCTATAATTCAATAACAATATTATTTTAGTCGAAGAAATTCGTGTTGATAACAAAGCTATTTGTACAAAATATTATTTACACTGGAAACTTGTATACAATATAAACAGCTGATATCGCGAAGTTTATAAGAGGCTATATAATAATGCTTATACAATAAATTACGGTATCGGAACATTTCTTGCCATTGAGTTCTGTTGTTTATTATACAGTGCGAGATGATTATATATATTTAGGTACCTCTTACGACCAACAATTTGTCGTTTTCGTAAGATCGTAGAAATAGATTTCATAGAAAGTCGATGTTTGCTGCCTTATGCGAGAACGCTCAATAACGATTTTCTGCAGGATTTATTGCGCACGCCTATTGTACCTATACAATGCATTAACACAATACATTATGCACGTATAATAGTTTCTTCTCTGAATTAAATAAGTTGATAATAATTAGAATTAAAAAAACAAACAATACACGTTATTCAAATTAGAATAACTCGTAAAATGTATTCACGTTTATCTTGCGGCTACTATATATTATATTATAATACCTACGGTCTAATTAAAAGAGCGCATTATTAAATGTAGTTATATACAAGTAGAAGCAATTAATATATTCGTGTTGTTTAAAAAAATAACTATTATTATTATTATCACTTGTAGTATACCATAATAATAGCTACACTTTTTCGTATAAAATAAGAGTAGCTAAACGTGTTAAGTATATGAGTTATTTTTGTTAAAAGTATAAAATAATGGATGGATAATGCACTCCTGTATAAATGCGTTGAGACTAATATAATTTTTACAGTGAGCAATAATAACAACTTACTGATAAAATACACAATGTGCCGCTGTACAGTCGATATTAAATATTTGAATAGTTAAATATAATACTAAGGTACACCCAATATTTATATAATATTATAACCGTGTGTGCGTAAAATAATAATATACAAAAAATTTGTTTTCAAAAAATGTATTTAATTTATTTGTATATTACTTCGTGTTTGCTTATTTATAATTCTGGTCGAAAACGAAAAGAATGTTTGTTATTAGAGTAGGTACTGTAAAGAAAAAAAAATACCCCGATTAAATATTTATATTAAGAACGTTTAGCGAGATTAAAATAAAAAATAAAATAAAATAAAAACGTTTTAAACAGTATTACCCGCGGACTGTATAAGTTTACTCAACAGAATTATATTCGACCCGTGCCTATTATTTATCAGATATCGACTGCGTCCGTAATGAAAAATGTATCGTTATGTACACGGGGTTTAATATAAGTGCTTCGTAAAAATCCTCCAAGTTTACTTACGAAAACAAGATCTATACAGTATTTATACGCATTATTATTACGTATTGCATATTATATGTAAGTACCTATATTATAATATTATAGCGCTGTACGAGCTTCGACGATTATTATAAACGTATCTGAAAAATAAAATTCCTGTGGTTTTCAACATGCTTTCTATAATTAGCCATTCTAGGTTCGCATTAATATTTTTGATTCGAAATAAAAATATGTTTTTGCAGCTGCCGAACAAACGACGTTACCGTACGATAATGATATTAATAATTCGTTTGGTCTTGTACGGCGTATTAAATCGTATTGTGTTCCTCAACGCTGATTAATTATGATATTATTTATTATCATCGTTTGCGATATCCGTCGTCTCCGGGGAATTTCGTGTGACATCGTCCCCTCGTCGAATTTCACAGTATTGTCCGCATAGGTACGATTTCGAAGTTTTTTTTTCCCCCGATCGTTATTCTACGCAATTTCTACAAAATATGACGTATAATATTTAATATATGTACAGGCGCTAAACGGACGAGGAGGTTTGAAAACGAGGCCGTCGTTCGTTAAAAAAGAAAAAAAAATCAAAAATCGAATTAACGCACGACAGCCAAGTACTTGTTATTGTATTAAATACATATATAATTATAAACGAAGTGGAGGTCAAGAATATTACGATATTTATAATAATGAACATTGGAATGACCCAGACATCATTGTCCGAGTAATATAACATAATATATTGTAATACTGTAATATAAGCACAGTCTAATTGTTTACGATTATATAACACTAAACAATACAGTCGAACACGCTTATGTGTATTATATTATAATAAATATTGTAATAATGTGTGTGGTTTAATACATAAGGCCCGTGAGGTTTGTTAATATGTAACGGTTATAAGAATATCCGGTAATTAAGTCTGACATTATCGTTATTGTTCGGATGTGGTATTGTTGCCGACAGAACGAGCTCTCTCTGCCACTTAACCCGATCGCTGCAGGCAGCCGCCGCCGCCACTGGTCGGCCCCGATGCCACTGACGCTGCCACTGCCGTCGTCGGTGTTGGGTATATAGCTGCAGTGAATGGACTGTAAATTTTCAGCCGCAGAGACAAAATAATATTATGTAAACGCACCACCTGGCCTCCAATACAGCTGCTGCTGCTGCTGTCGCTATTGCTGTTGCTGCCGTCGCCGATGGTTTTTTATAATATGTGCCGATGAAAGGGGAGAAACGAGTGTAATGTGTGTGTTTGTGTGTGTGTATGTGTGTACGATGGTGGAATAGAGAAAAAAATACACATTATAACAATGGTCATCGATAGTGGCGGAATAGTGGGGGGTAAAAAAACGTTTGTTTTACGACATTTTTAACGGTTTCGGATTGACCTTCGGGCGAATGGCCCTCCTGCGGCCAAAATAAAACCAAAAAAAAAAAAAAAAATTAAAAACAATATTCCGTGTCAAACTTTAACGCTATAGTAACATTGGCAACACAATAATAATGTTTATAAACAGTATAGTAATATGTGTAAATTCTCACTTTGATTGTGTGATGTTTTATTATGATTATAGGGGATGGATATTATTATAATTACTTACATGTTTTTATCTAGTTGTTAATATTATATAATATTTGATATTATCTAGTCAGATAATACGCTTATGCATTTCAAGAATTAAACGTCACTATTATAATGTGTTTTTATTGTTTTATTTACGGTGGCGATATTACTGTCAAATCATTTACATGCGCATATGTACATGTTGTCATTATTTATCATTTCGAAAATTATTTAGAACTATACAAACATATACGTAATATATTTTAATAATTATAATATAATATATTATATTATTAAATACCATTATATAGATAGTGTATGTACTAGCCAATTATTCATTGGCAATTAGCAGAAATATAATAATACTTCTTACACCTTGTTCAAACCGACAAAAATGTGATAAAATATCGATTATAAAAGTTACGAAATAAAATAACTATTTGTAGAAAACAGAGATTAAACATTAAAAAAATAGGTAATCAATAAAAGTGCAGACAATTATATATTATTTTACAATTATTTTAAAGTCCAAATATCCCTCAGTGCTACCAAATAATAACGATATCATTGAATACCTTTTGGTACCTAATTAAAAGTTCTTTAATCGACAAAAATAAAAACGTTTTACTCTGAAATTTAGTTCTACATTTATTTTTAATTTAACGCGACGCAATTGGTAAACTATGAATTTTAATTACACATATTACCTAAATTTAATAGTGAGTTTATCATATTATGATTTAACCGTTTATATTTATTTTGATAGTAAAAAATATATATAAACTTAAAAAATCTTTTTTAGGATAAATATATATATATATATTTTAAATTCATACTAATTATTTTCTATAAGTTGTTTTTTTTTTTTTTTTATCAAATTATGTTGAAATAAATTTAGTTTTGCAAAATTATTTTCAATGACCATTCATAATTTGAACTGTGGCGTAATATATTATTAATTTTTATGTTTACGAGAGATTGATAAGAAAAATATAATTTGTAAACTTGACGTTGCACGGAATCATATATAAATATCAAAAGCGATGATTTATCATTGCTTTTAAATTTAAACCCACACCTCATCCCTCTAAATATACGTATATTATGTATATTATAGTAGTATTCGTACGTGTCGAGAATATTCACTTTTACGTTTCAGCAAAATTACTTAGTACGTACCTATAAATTATTATTCTTACTTTTTTTTTTTATTTTCTAGTCTCATTAATGTGAAACGCAGTAACATAAACATCTATAGAATTAAAACCTTTCAGAATAATTAAATGTTTAATTAGTGTATAGCAACTATATAAAAACATAGGTGCATTTGGTTTCTTAGAATACATAAATATTGTGCGCGGCGAGTTCCCATATACCTTAAATTAAAATTTGATATTATTCCCAATATTTCTTGTGGTTTGAATTGAATTAAGTTTGTTTTCTCGTGTAATTATATAATACTTTAATATAATTAAAAAAAACAAATTTAAATGATAGTATACAATGACCTGTTGTAAATAACCTTCGTTATATTTATATAATATGCTAGACATTATGGTGCGCATGTGGCTTCACAATATACTTGTTGAGTTATTATGTTTGTATCATATTTATACACCACACCACATGGAAAAACAAAATTAGAATATTAAGACAGTGAGAGATTAACCCCCTCGTGTGCTATATATGTACTCGCGTATAGTTAGGACATAAGTGGGTAATACAATTTAAATATATCTATAACTATTATATACATGTGTATGTGTTTTTTAATGTGAATTTAAACAAATAAGATGCAAGCGAGCTGGGTGCGTTTTGGGGCGTGCGGTGTCTTTAAATTTAAAAGTGATAATAAATCAACATCGCGTTCGAAAACGTATAATACCGAGCAGAGACGTTCTAACCTACCCGAAAAACCGATGAAGACACTATAGTATAAGTATTTTTTATAATTAATTTTAAAAAATGAGTGCTCTTATCATATATGTAGTGATTTTCTTGGTAGCTATCGGGAAATTCGTAAAACGGACTGTTCGTATAAAAGTATCGTATCCGTATTCATTTCCCATTCTGTAGCGGTGTTGTGCTCTGAACTAAATAAGCTTTTTTAATACCACAGAAATAGTACCTATAAACTATTGAATAAGTGGTATATTATGTATTATGATCACAAAACTTGACATCAGTATATATTTTATCTTAAACGCTTTTATATTGATTTATCGTTTCAATATTTTATTGAAAAAACTACGTGATAGAATTTTTAATACAATTTATAGGTGTATATAAAAGTGATTGGGGCTGAGTTGATTTCCGAGATTTATTTTATGTATTAGTTGATTTTCAAATTCATTTGTATGATTTATGAATTTAATTCCAGTACATAATAATATATTTTTTATAAATGATTCCTAAACTTCAATTTATTAACATTATCCAGGAGACACGACAGGGAGATGACTGACAAAATTAACCAAATTTTTTTTTTTTTTTGTTATTATTAAATTTGTTTGATTTGAATATTTTAATTTATTATTTTTATAAGGCTGTATTAAATTATATGTTAAATAATTTTTTTTTAGCTATTAAATAAAATACAAGTTTATTATATAATAAACAGTTGAATTTTTTCATATATTAGGAGTGGTAAAAATAAAATAAATATATTTTCTTTTATTACGCGCGCTTAGCGAAACGTCATTTGAAGTTTGTTAGTGTTATCGTTTTACGTCGCATTATGCCTTATACTTGAAACAAAGAAACATACCTATTATTATATTATTGATATTAACGTAGTGTAAAAAATAGACATGTTTATGGTAATGTTAACATTGTGTTTTTGTTTAAAAACTGTAAATAATTATTTTTTACTATGCCAATATATATCACAATTGATTACGGTGCAAAATCTAAAAGTGTTTATTCAAATTCAACGTTTAAAAAAAAAAAAAAATGAATAAATAACACTGCCGCAGCAGTCATATTGTAATATAGTTGGTACGAAATAAGAAACATTAATATTATTAAAATTTACTAGATCGATAGTAAAATTTCCACATTTCTTGTAGTTTGCTTTATTTATATTACATTTATTGGGTTTTTTTTTTTATTATTATTTTCTCTCTTTATTTTTTACGAAATAGTGAAACTTTTGTGAATCCCGAAATACGCGAGGGTTAAACAATAAGAAAAAGGCAAAAGAAATAAAGAAGATGTAAAGCAAAACTTTTTAAATAAAACCCATATTGTATATACAAACAAAATGTAAATATACCAAAATTCAAGTCTGATAAAATAGTCCCGGGAGTCTTCTCAAAAAACACATTTATTGCATACATGCGTATTTTTGTTAACCTTATATAATACGAGTATAACAAGAACGTACTATACTTAATATGTTAGCTTGCTACATTTTGTTAACTTAACTCATATTTTTTTTTTTATTTATTTGATCAAAAAATTATTCTGAAAACAAATACTTTAAAACAAAATTACTTTAAAATTAAAATATAATGATCTCCCTAGAAGAAACTATATTTTTTTGACGTAATATGATGAATGGTAGGTACAAAGATACATACTACACACGTATAGCTTTTACAGTTTTGTAATGGTTTAATTTTTTTTTTAAATAAAATATAACGTTATTTGATATAAAATGTAAAAATGATAACTAAATACCGGAGACATTTTTTTTTTAACGAATACATAAATTATATACATTTTTTTTATTTAGTACTGTGAAAACTGAATCAGAGGTCATAATACAGAGAAAAAACTAAACCATAAAAAAGAAATGTTTGTTGCGTAATTGTTTTTATACAAATAGTTAGTAATTAAAATAAACACAACCCCTTAATTTAAAAAAATTGTTTCTCAGCAACGGTGTAAGAAAGAAATAAAATTAAGATAAAAAAAAATTTTTTTTTTTTTGTTCTGATAGACGATATTTCTGTATAACAACAATAATAATAACGATAATAGTTAATTATATTATAATTGATTGTAATTTAGGACTATATAATTATTTATGTGTTATAATTTACAATACACAAGCTTAGTAGATAACATGCAATATAATAAAAAAAAATCAAAGAAATATTTTTATAAAAATTAAGTTAATCAGAAATAGTTAACCATCTATTAAAAAGTTATTCATACAAAAACTCCGAATTGAATTTAAAAAGTATTCAAAATTAAAACCCTGTCCTAACTAGGTCATTATAAAGTTTGTAATATTATGTATTATAAATTTAATTTAGTGGGTTTATTTATCCAAATTCCTAAATTTTAATAATAATTTACCTCATTCTATTATTCTTCAAAATTAAAATTCACCAACTGTTTATTTTTATTCAAGGCTATTAGGTACGTATTATTGTGGTGTGTTTTTCTAAAGCGTCTGTTTTTAGAAAATCGTCTACTTCAATATTCAGTAGATTTTAACATTTCTATTTTCTAATGATTATGCGTTATGTACTATAATATTGTAAACATGTATTTTTATTTTTTTGTGTAATTTATTTTGTATACGAAAAATTTTTACGATAAAAATCAATTGAATTATTTTTATAACGTAACATTGATTTTGATTTATTATTAATATATATATAATAGGCTTACATGTAGATTTTAATTTACTGATGTAATTTGAGAATCTTAAGATAATTTACAGAGTTCATATTGGGTATAGTTGAAGTATGTTAATCATGTTGATATTTGATTCGGCTTTTTTAAATATACCTGATGAATAAATGAAAAATAAATGTCAAGTGTTATTAGCTTAGATTCAGAATATAGCAATAAATGTATTAATTGTATAATTTATCATTTGTGTTTTTAAAAAAAAAAATTATCTGTTTGTTAACACATTTTTTTTTATTAAATTTTTATTATTGTTTTACATACAATGGTTTATCATTAAATCGACCACTACAGTGCCTCATCAGTGACACTCGAATCCTATACTGTACAGCAGATCGGTAACTTACTTTCTAACTTTTTCGCCATACTTACAATTTAAGCGTGTACAAATTAAATTTATTATTAAATAAAACGCAGACATAATATTAAATATAATAAAATCTGATTAAATTTTCATTCTTCTTTATATAAAAGTCCTTCATAATAAACGCAAAAAAATATAAAAGTATATGATAAATAATAATAATAATAAAGCAAATTATTCAACTAAAGCTTGAATGTAAATAACAACATCATTATTATAATACTAGTTCGTTAAAATCCTATTCTGTTTGAAATGGTTAAAATTTTTATTTTTTTCATAAATTGTATTTTATTTCATATAATTAACTAAACAACGGTACCAGCTACCTATAAATTATACTATGAACAATTTATATTTTACACAAAATATTTTTATAAGCATAGTTATGACATAGTATTTAGTAAATCAGGTTAATTAGATATTACTATATTATATTATATGTGTTTTAGACTAATGGGTAGGTTATATCATAGCCTTTTTTTATCCAACTTTTTAATATGATTTTGTTTCTAAATGTAATTTACAGTTGTTTGGTTCAGTTAGCTATGGAAAAACTCAAAAACATACCAGATAAGTGCTGAATATGAGTAAAACCTTAAACCAAAGGTTCCCAAACTATGGGTTATAATTATATTTTTAGTGGACACGTTTTATGAAAAAAAAGATAATTATTGATATTATTGTGTATAATATTTATTGTTTATTTTAAAATTAAAAAATTTCCAAAAAGGACGTATTATAAAAATTTTGAGAATCTGCATTAAACCATACTATAAACATAATATTATATTATATCAGTCTATTATAGACGCAATAATATATAGTTAATTATTTTTAGATTTATTTTTTTTCTACCAATTTAATGTTATCTGAATTGTATCATATATAATATTATATGTTATATATACATATTAACTATAATATAATATCATATCATATTATTTGATTAAATGTTAAAAACGTACTGACGCTAATTATACTAATACGATATTGTAGTTTAATAATTAATATATTATAATGTAATATGTATTTATAGATAAATTTGAAATGATTAAATGGCTAGAAAATCAATGATTCTGGTTATTGTTTGTTCATTTATGTTATAATATAGCTACCTATCTATCAGCTGAAGATTCTGCCTGGTGTTTCCTGTGGTAAATTCAATAGTACCCATGCATTTACCCTGTCTTTAGCTCTGTCAAATATAAGTTGTACATATTTTTAACATCACAGTAATTTTGGTGGTATTGAGAAGCAAATTGAAAATACCTATAGGTACAAGTCTAAATGTTATTAAATTGTAATAATTAACACTTTTATTGTCGCTATCCAATGGCGACCATAATAAATTCATAATGTAGGTATATAAACAAAACAAAAAATATATTATACTGGTTTTTCGTTAGAATTCAAATCCCTATGCGAGTGAGCCTTCACAAATTTCAGAAAAAAATTTTATTCTTATCCTTAGTGTATCCTTGCATGGCAATACGAAGGTATTTTAAAGTTTTCAAGACTAATTATGATAGTTTTATCATACATTATATACCTCAATACTATAGTATAATGTAGCATAAATAACAAATATGTACACTGGCATATTGAGGTGACAGGATTGAATTATTAAACTGTCTAGACTCTATAATGGTATTAGTGTCCCATTTTTACGTTTTATCCTTTATGAACTAATACAGCGAATCTAATAACCGATTTCGAAATGATAATGATGATAATAATATGAAACACCGGAGATTTAATTTGAATAATGAAATTATAACAGTAAGTATAATACTTATGTACTTATTTAAAACCAAAACGCTATAGCGTATACAGAAATAAAAGCACGATGTCAATGACACGCTGTACTGCAGAAAATTACTTATCGGAAAAACGGATGAGAAGCTTTTATTATAAAATCTTTTAACTATATTACTTTTGGTCTGAAGTACATAAAAACGTGTCACTGGTAAATGCATTTCGAGTAAATGCTAAATGGTATTAAAGTTAACAATAAAATTATTTTGTCCTTCGTTGAACACTTTGAACCATAGGTACCTACCGTTAAAAAACTGATAAGATGTTATTTTTTCCAATACTTTTTGAACAAATAAATACGTATTGTACTTATCTACAAAAGAAAAAAAAAGCTTACTTAATACAATAACGTTCATTGTTTGTATATTATATCTACCGTTGAATCGTATTACTCTATATTTGTGAGATGTGCAAATTCATAAACGCTTATTCGATAGTAAATTATTGTATTATTGTTTACGGTACGAAACATATTAGGTATTAGTTATATAATATTAAAATACACTGTTGCAAGTATTTGGTACACTCAGTGTTCGAAAGAAAAATGAAATTTATCGCTCTAACCGAACAGGTTTGCGTGTTTTTAAGGTTTTTTTCGTGCTATATACTAAAACAATTGTTTTTAATTGCGAGACGAAAAAATATCAAATTGTCGACGATAATAGTGTACCGCCTGTTTGTAAACGAGAATACGTATTTTTTCTTCGCTTTCTTAGGAACGAAATGTTAATCCTTTAAAATACAAATTGATTTTATAGGTATATCTCCGTACCGAAATTTCATGTCAGGATTTTTATTTCACAGGACGATAATAATTTAACGCCGAAATCTGTCCGGATAACGTACACCCGACACTTGCCAGCTCGATATTTTTAAACGTGCTCTGCAGTGTCTGACATCTGCCATACAATAGTACGGTTCCAGGTGGAGGAAGTCTTTAAACCAGTGGGAATGAATATAAAAATTTCTCCTTTTCGCTGCGCTGGCTGCAAGGAAATGGGCGGAGACAGCTGGTGACTGCAATTTTCGATACTTTTACCGCACAGTTCGATAAATAATCCCGGAATTTTATTGCCCAATAAATTCGAAGGCTTATTTTGTAATGGCACATTGTGTGTGTGTGTACACGGGGAGGAGGACGACGACGAGAGAAATGAAAGACAGTCTCCGCAAAAAAAGGTATGCACGCCACGGGCTTTTGTGATGTCGTCGGTTGCCAGCCTCGCGGCTGCGCGTTCTATATAATAATGGATATAATAACACGTACGGATGGAATTAAACAAAAAAATAAAAATAAATAAAAGACACTCGTAAAATTTAACGTTAAGTGATAAATATTGTGATTTTTGTAATACCGGTGACGTTTATTGGGCTACTACAAAACCCAACAGCCCAGGGTCTCCAAACATTGTCGTTACGCGGCCGCGATGCTCTTGGAGGTCAGCGGCACATGTTTCAACATCCCTCCGATGACGATGACGACGGTGGGCCGGGTTGACGGTTTCCGATGTTTTATGTGACAGCGGTCTTTATTCTTGATACACAATCGAACTGGTGATAAATATTTTGGCTTTTGAACTCGACCTTGTGTAACTGACTTGTTGCAGACGACGAGTAATATCAATACACTAAAACCCATAACACTACTCGTATATTATATCATATATTATGTACGCTCGAATTTTAACTACCTGCCTATATTTATTTATTTTATTTCACTGTTTTCCTTTTTACTTTTATTTTTACGACTCGTCCGGAATCACAAAAGAGTCATATTATTATTGTTGTATGTTATTTAAATAACGTATCCGTGCGGAGTATACGACTTACGGAGCATAATAATATAATATACAATATACCTATTATCTCCATATATATATAATAATAATAAACAATAACAGAGGTTATCTGGTCTCAAACGTACGTTTGGTCTAACTGCTTGACCATATTATTATTATTATTATTATTATTATACCAACAATATATATTATATTATCATGTAAGCCCGTACGCCCGCCGCGAGGGATTGGGTGCCCGCAGCCTGGAAATTGATACCGACGCGAAATCCGAAACATCCGAATGTTATAACCCTTATTAAAAGTGTACGCGGTACGTACGTAATAATATTATATGTGTATAATAAACAGTGTTGAGGTTCGCGGGAAAGGGACCGTTCATAATTTCACTGTCGAGAGACTACAACAAATAAAGGTCATGTTTCCATAAGGGTGTAAATTATTACATTATATTATTATTATATTGTTTAAAATTGATCGATGTGAGAACGATCAATCATATTTTACTTCTGTTCGGCCCACAATTTAATACGCGCGCGTCTGTGCCGCTGCAAGTTTAAATAAAACGACGCATATACCACGGTATAAGCTCGTATATATGTATAGGTTATACCTGCCCGTCGATAAAATATTATTATATTATGCGCGTTGATTTATTTCGATGGCGTTCGAGTGTGTGAAAAAGAGAGAAAAGTCGTCGAATACGTTTAATTTGTTTTTCCACGTCACAATATATAGGTGTTATATTGACATTATTATTGTGTCGTGTTTTGAGACCGCATCGTACGTTGCAAGTACCTATACCTCACACACGTATTTCCGCTCGTGTTGAAATAAAATAATAATTGATCGCACAATAATAAATAAACTGTGTAAATTATAATAGATGATAATACTGTACTCGTATAAAAAAAGTACCGAAAATTGAATTTATTGCCTTCAAATTATCGGAAAATAATGAGATAATAGTATTATTGTGATATATAATCCCACTAAAATCGTAATTAGCATGGTTTTTAATTGGACAAGACCATATTAATTTATAAAGGCGGATTCTTCGCAAGTGCGTGTTCGGTTACAAAAACCGTGATAGTTGTTCATTATATAGCTGTTTTTTTTTATTTTGTTGTTGTTGTTCCACAACATTATGTCCTTCCATTAGGTAAAAAAAAAAAATCACTTTGTCGTTAACTAATAATTATTTTCAGGAAAAATGGTGAGGATATAATGCAATCGAAAATAAAAAAAATAAATAAATATTTTAAATAGCGTTCAAATGTAACAATATTGATTTCAATGAATGGATTGCTTTTTTAAATTATAATAAGAAACTTTACATTATTATTATTTCAAGTTTTCATTGATAATATTTAATAACATATTATGAACACTCGTTGTGTAAAATTGAAAAGAGTAACTTCATTTGAATTTACTCCATTGTCAGTTTCTTCTATATATAATTTATTTATACCTGCGTAATCGGTTATTGTATTAACATATTTTATTAAAAGGCGTATAAAAAATCAAATTCCTTTAGATGAATATCATTTAAATATAATTTTCTTTATAAATCAAATAAATAAATTCAAACATGTTTTATAAAGTAAAAAAGCATGACTAACTAAATTTATAATTCAACATAAAAGCAACAGTTGTAAAAAAATGATCTATATAATCGATAAATGATGTATACAATTTAATTAAGGTTTTTTGAACCAGCTATATTATATTAAATGAGAAAATGCCAGGCAATTTATACATTAGCAGCACTGTGGAAAACAGTTTATTAACTTGCGCAAAAATAAAATCTAACTGTTTCAATAACAATAAAAATAACTAGGACTTAGAGAAAACGATCAGGACTCTTAGATTAGTTGTAATTATGATATATATACTTTTTTTATTTTAAAAAGGAAATTCATATATTGTAATCCAACATTTGATTTAACTTTAAATAATACCAGAAAAATACATTTCAAAATACTTAAACATTTATGATTTATGAAGAAGTTTTTTACAGCTTCCAAAAATAGAGTTTTTAAAATCGGTTATCCATACGATCGCCATAAAGTTTTGATCTTTCAGATAAAAATAAAAATAAATTATCAAAATTTGACTATATCTTACGTGGCGTGTAAAGTTTTCCTTTGGGGTTAAGTTTCAGTACTAAAAATGTATCGGTTTTGACACCCTTGAGACAAGCTGCAACAACCATAATCAACAAAAATATTAATTTTCTGAAGTAAACCATAATAATTTATGTGTTGTATTTTATAAATTTGTGATATTCTACAATTCATAGTAGTAAAGGTATCTTAAAAAAGAAAACACAAATTTAGGGACAATATTGGTAGTTTTACCCAAACCTCCATAGTTTTCGGGTTAAGTGCTTCAGGGCCACTATGTATATTATTCTATAGACGTTAGCTTTACTTAAACTTTGCACTCAACTTAATTAAAGACACAAACGAATATTGACTGCATTGCAGATACATTCATATTATATCGTAAAAAATGTGCAAATAATTTTTAATTTACAGATTACTATAATACATAAAAGTGTAATGAATTAAAATAAACGAAAAAAAAAATCATTAAATTTTTTTTTATTTCCTACTCTTAGCTTTTTTTTTAATATGTCCATTTTACTAGAAATATATTACAAGATGTATTGCTTACAAAAATAAAATTGAGGAATTTAACGGATTGTGTTCTGCAGTTTTTAATAATAAAACTACCATGTACATTGTTCTATTAAATATATATGAAGAAATTACTTTACTACGCTGGAATAATAGAAACATTTTTCTTTATAAAAACATTACTTCCACATAAAAAACAACACGAAATTTCAAAATGCTCGTTAAAATAATGCATGTATAAAATATGAAAAAGCACTGAACGGAATAGAGAATAGAAATAGAAAATTATATTTATTATTTCTATTAATGTTCAGTGCAAAAGATAAAAATGGTTCGAACGAATAAGATATAAAAACAACAATGTACAGCATTTTTCGAAACGTTGCCCTAATGAAATTACTATAATAATATTATGTATAGGTACGTGTTGCGTTACTTTAATATAATACCCGCCTTACATTTCATTACATGTTATGTTTCAATAATCAATCTAAAAAAATTAGTCCTAACACTCCTAACCAATAAATAACGGTTATGATTTATGATTACAGTTTTAATTTACAATACATACACAGTATACACTCATACACACATACAATGTACATAATATAATATTTTATATATAATGAACTTAATGGTGCTAAATATTGTTATTATAATCATTATTTCAAAGGAATGTTTCTATACGAGTTTTCAGTGGGTCGGCACGTTATAATATAATATCCGTCAATATAAAGTAATATAATAATATAGTGAAATGACCTTATAAACTTTTAGGTACGAACAGTATTTTCGTTCTCTCGACGGTTTTCTACGATATTTTGATTTGTTAAGCGAGTAATGTATATGTAATGTATAATAACAATATTTAAAAATGCTCACGATTCATTTAAAAATTAAAGTATCGTTATAAAAATAAAAAACCAACGAATTTAAGTTTGATTATATATGTCATTTAAATCTAGTATTTAAGTTAAACATATAAAATTGGAACTGTTGAATGCACCTACATTTTTGTGTAGCATGTGTTAAAAAAATTGAGACAACACATGCGGATACGACGTCCTCTTAAGTAGATATGAGGCATCTGGCACATAGGTGATAAAATAGTTAATACCCGAAAGTATATGCATTAAAAATAGCTATTGGTATGATAATTATTATAATAAATAAAGTATTGTAAAAAATAAAATTTACTTTAACATATAAAAATTATATATATATATGTATACATTATAGACATAATGTACCTGTATTTTTGTGTATATAGGTATGAGCGTACACTTAAGTATATTATATTCTAGAGAAGTACCTACTCTGTGGTCAAAATTCTGTCATCGGTGGCGCTGCACCAATATCGTGATTTATGATGGTATTACTTAACGTTTAAGACAAAACCGTGTGTAGTCCAGTGGATTGATCGATTGAATGTGTCTTCGACTTTATTTATATATGTTTGTAAGTATTACGTATTATGATATTAATTTAGGTGATGAATTCACAAGTCGATTAGTCTTAAAAAAACGCCGCAGAACTGTCGTAAAAGTTGTGGATTAGCGCGAAGACGTAAGGCAACCGGTGTGTTGCGTAAGACGTAATAAATATTGTTTGGAAACTTCAATAACTCATAGATCATAGAAATTTAAAATCCATTTAGTAAATTCTTTAATATAGATATAGTATTAAGCAATAATTCACTATATTTTAGTATATGAAATAAATAACATGAAACTGTTAAACGTGCGTATGATATATTAATAATATTACTACTACAGTACTACCAGTTGAATTGAATTTAACAAGATATTTTAATAACGACCCTTGTATTGATATTAATATGTGTAATTAAAATATGGTCTCGTTTAACCGAAATGCCCTTTGCCTCATCGTAGGTTATGTTATGCCAGCGCAGACTGCAGCTCTCAAAATTATAATCAATATTATATTGTTTGCGGTCAATCTACGAACTACACACAATTTCATACCTTTGGGTCCGTCAAATAATAATAATATTTAATCTAGTATAACTATACCGTGGTGATGTGTATTAGTATTCGGTGATAGATAAACGCGTATTTCGTGAACCTATACTATGTATTACTGCAGTATCGAAATAACATCGAATCTATTATAAGGACGTGTGGTCCGCAGGGCGTACTGCTGAAGTATGTACCACCCGAACTATCTACTATGTATTATGTAGGTATTTCTAATTTCTAATATAAATTTAAAACGTATTTGATCGAAAAAAAAATCGAATTTCGATGCGGAGCGTACATAACAATTAATAATATAAAGGCACTTGAATTATTTTTATGATATATAAACCTAGCTATGTATAGTAATTTTTGAAAAAAATAAATCACACGAATATCGGAATATGTCGAATAGCTAAAATAGCTCATTTAACTGCATCCACCGATAACGTCCGTGCCGGTGGAATTCAAAATCAAACGCCTTCCTTGGCAAAGGTCTTCACCCCCGCCAGTCTCGTCCGTCGCACAACACCGCGACTTTCCATCGACGCGTGCACGCGGACGGTGTCTGCGGCCGCGGTCGTTTATTTTTCGATCCTTTATTTTATTTATTATTTCCATCTTCTTATTCAATCTTTCCATAAAAAAAAACCCAGCGCGTTTGCTCGTAAGTATATTACATTATGTTCCTCTACTACACCCATTAAGAATGGTTTTAATAATTGAATAATAAAAACCGTCTGGTATCCCTGGTAACCGACCGCGGGGTCGCAAGGTCGTATTACGGATAATATTATATGTTGTTTTTACGAAATCTGTTACCGGCGTCTCATACGCACTACACTGTCACATTATACCTATACCTTTATAATATTATAACTTACTGTCCGCCTACAACAAAGACGTTCGTCAAAACACGAAACACACACACTAGTTTGGAAGACGTACAGTTTTCAAAATAGGCACCGGTACACAAACATCACGACTGAAACACGCAAAGTTAATTTAATATTTATTTATATAAACTCTTGTGTGGTGCTCCATCGCTACAACAGTACGCCTATCTCTTTTACTCCTCGTTCACAATTTCCGTTCGTGTTGGCACATAATGAAATGCAATAATGTTATACCGTGATAATAATCGCAATGACACAACGGCGTATTAGCTAAAACAATATTCTCGGCATAAATGTACATCGAATAGGTATAAAAATAAGTAATACGAAGACTGTAGATACGCTAAATGTAATGAAAAAATCATATTTTAATTTCGTTGTAGTCGGAGGATGACAAAATCATAAGGAATATATCTATGGTTTATAAAGACGCATTCTATATATTATAGGTGGTTAAGAAAATGGTTGTGTTCTCGCGATATGTTTGATTTTTGTGGACTGTATACTGTATTTAAATCGTATTTTTGATTGTGATGAAAATTAAACTGTTCGAAAAACATTTTGACAAATGTTCAACAATGGAAGAAACTAATATAATTCCACTGTCAAATATCAGAACTCAAAAGATATTGTTTTATTGTTAGGTCAATAATTGCGACTACAATTTTAATATTTATATATATATGCTAAATATATTAAAACCATATTTTTTTTAGTAAACAGAGCGTAAATCCAATACATGATAATAATATAACGTGTAGAACTTTTCATTCGTTATATATACTTTAATAGTTACTCGACGAGGTACATTATACGGGGAAAAAATTAAAAACATCTATCGATACATTTTGTTTTTTAATTCATCAAATATAAAAAAAAAATTAAATTTTTTATTTAAATCACCATATTCCTAGAAGTAGTAGGCCGATGCCTGATGAGGAAAAACCGATGTTTGACTTGATGCATCCACAGCAGAGATATCACATTTCCGACGTATTCTGTTTTTCTCTACTTTTGTATGGCATATCTCTCGCATCGGGTATATTGTAGATATTTTTTTAACCCAGACTCAGATTTGCCTACAGGTAAAATGTTGATTTTTTTATTGATTTGAAAAAATAAACTATAAAATCATACAGGTATACCCATACTGTCTCACTATCAAAAATGTTTTACTAACGTTTATTTGTTATACCGGCTACATATTACTATCGTATCGAAAAAAACAAAGTCCGAATTTCCTTCAAATGTTATCTCAAGTTTGCGTTCGTAAAAATATTTTAGATCATGTTTCCCTTGTGGGGAGGAGGTAAACAAATTTGAGGGTATCAATTTTTTTTTAACACCGACGCCGTACTAGATTATTTATGTGTACTTACGTACTTATTTCATGCATACCTAATAATTATATCTTAATTATAAACTTTTGTTAAATGATAAGACTAAGCTTACATTTTTTGAAGGATAGGAATATATATATTTTTTTAAATTTTATTATATATGTTGTGTAAGCACCAAAGACCGTCGAATTTCGAGTGTAAAGTTGCGTAAGAAATTGTTCTTGTTATGTGGCATAATATATTGTGGTAAAAACTTCAAATTTGTAGGAAATCAAACCGTTTCCCATAAATATAATATAATATGAAAAGTAAATGTGTGTACATATAATATTGAGCGGTCTCACTAAAAATACAATTTTTTTATAGTTAATGTTTTTTTATTTACTTAGTTTATTTACCTACTTATTTTCTTAACGGCTGATAACTGATAAGTACATATTTTCCGACTCACCGAAATATTTGAAATATGTAAACCTAACTTGAGATTGTTTTTGAGCAAATATGTTTAGGCTATATTGCTGTATTCTGTACATAGCTCAAAACATAGCAGACACGATTATACGCATCTTGTATCCAAACATAACGTCATGTGTGTATATTTTGTTATATTATATTTGATCACTCTGTCGCCGGCTCCACGATGTCGAATTTAATTTTGTGGGAGCGTAGCTTTTCGGACAGCGTCGGAAACAGTCTGTAATTAAAAATTTATTTTCAATTTGTCGTGAATAATATTATTTCCGAATACATATTACAATGATTAACATGACGCGTGAACTATCACTACTTAGGACCGAAAATACTCAATATTTTGCAGCGCCGATGACGGAATAAACTTTGTAATTAAAATTGTGAAAAAACGATAGAAACCTACAGAATCCATCAAATTATCGCAGAAGACGTTTATTTAAAAACAATATTATATAAAAGTAATGGAAAAAAAATAATTTAAATCATTATAATATAATGCAAATAAGATTTTTTTCCCGAGCGTTTAAAATTCCAAATGAAAAAATAGAAAATTGAATAATCTTGCTTTTTGTAACAACATTTATTAATAATCATTTTTATGTTTAGTTTTGAATTTAAAGAAGA
This sequence comes from Aphis craccivora, assembly GCA_009835225.1. Lineage (NCBI taxonomy): Eukaryota > Metazoa > Arthropoda > Insecta > Hemiptera > Aphididae > Aphis > Aphis craccivora. The sequence continues at coordinate 19,757 of VUJU01001026.1, read as the reverse complement.
CTTTCTATCTATATCTAAAATAAATTACAAAGAAATTTTTATTTTATGAATTTTTACATCATAATATTCATAAGACGTGCGCCACTGCAGTGTATTCAATATACTTTGAAAAATGATTAAATTGTAATTGATATTTATGAGTGGTTTAAAGTTAAAAAAAAACGCACACACACACTTACTGTAAACACTAAACCTATACTACATCTATACCAATGTGTGCGTATATAATATAATATACAATATATATATATATATATATATATTATAGTAAATAGCTTTCCAATTAATACTTCAAGATGGTCTATCGTTACTATTTTTAAACGCGATATAATAATAATCATATAAAACTTCAGGCGCATGATACCGATACGTTTGATCAACGATCATCTCTGTAGCAGTAATATCTGTCATTATGGTAAGGAGATTTATATAAGAAGATATTTTACTGCCTCCTCGGGAAATTCTTCGTCCACGAGTATCTTTTTCTTCCAATTATTGGATATTGTTTAGAGATAAAAATTACAAAATATAGACATAATAAATACTTTTATATGACTGCTGTAGGTGGTCGCTTACAAATCAATAAGCTACAACCGTAAACATTCACAAATAATATTTGATTCAAACTAATAAAAAAAAAAAAAAAAAACGAAGGACTTAAAGTGTAATGAAAAATAGTGAAAAAAACTGAACATATAATATATTGACAATTGTGGTTTACTAGTTTACATCATCTATGTGTACTTGATGGCATCGAAAATCAAATTTAAAATGGTACCATTGATATTAGTGGCAATACAAATCGTACAGATGAATATATAATTATGTATGTATTTTAAGTATAGTTAATATTATTTAGATAAAAAACAAACAGCGCGACACATTTCCATTTGATATTTTCGATTGTACTTCCATTTGTAAAAAATTTATTACAAAATATATAATTTAATAACAATAATAACGCATAAATAACAGAACGTCGTGAATTCATAAAACGATAAAGCATGTATTCTAAAACTTGGCAAACCATTGCTTTATATGTCATATGTGTATACATATTCCAGTGAAAGTACAAAGCACAACCACTGGTTTGCAAACGTGCATTTTTTCTTCCTTATAAAAATTTACTATTAAGAAACATTTTAAAATTTGACCTGATTACAGTACAACATAATGTCATTTAAATAAGAAATTTGCTTTCATGACGCACTATTTTCACCAACATTTATTATATAATATACATATTTACATTATGGTATGGGTGAGCTATATTTTTCCGCGCCACGCAATTTATTTATTAAACGTGTATAGTACACGAATATAATTTTTATTTTAAAATAAAACCTTATAATATAATACCATATAATTTAAACCAAATTATGTTCTTAACTACAATGATATAATGACCTTATAAACATGACATTGTTTTTTTAACATATGGTTTTATTTTTACAAATATTTCGTCGTAATATAGAAACAAATAAAACATAATATTATCAGCTCACAGACATAAAGGTAAAAACAGAAAATGGCAGTATCAAAAATATGACATGTACCTTATATCATATTATACGAGTATGTATTTTATAATCAGTTTGTATCAAAATACTCTTCTGAAACGTATTGAGTATCTTATCGTTATGTAATGAAACCACAGAGTCATTATGTACGGAATTATGCATAAATATTTAAAATAATATTATTTTTTATATTTATTATTAATTATATACGATACAATAGAAAAACATCTTCAGGACTCATGTTTTTGTTTTTATAATATACCTAATAAATTCAATTGGACGTGACTATTTTTCTATCATAGAAAGTTTAAGTATAATTTTATTATGTTAGAATTGTAAATGTATCGTACATGGGTGAACATAAGGGCCATTATTAGAATATATTAGAATTTCAATTATTTTGAATTTTCAGAATATAAAATAAAGTTACTGTTTTTCATAACAACTATGCAGTATTATTTATTAAATATACATATATTCTGTGTGCATAATGTAATATGTAATTATATTATTATAAGAGATAAAACTTCATTCAATGTATACGTCTAAGAGAACTTTTAATTATTCAATCATCTCATTACATGAAGATAATATATTTTAAATTACTACTTAAATCAGTTTTCTATCTGCATCCTTCATTTCCGTAGCCTAATTAGTTTTTGGCTTGTTTTAGTGTTTTTTTTTTTTATGATACTATAGTTATAATTTCAGAAATCTTAAACTTAAATTTATTCCATTCCTAACTGCAATGAGTAAAAAATGTTCTAAAAACGCCATAGGTAGGTACTTGGTAGTTCATTTATAAAAACATTTTCAACGGACTATATAACAATACAACTTAAGAGCATTGAGTAAATATTGCACAATAGATGTTACACAATTTGTAAGGGTTTTCTAAAAATATTTATCACGGATATTTATTTGTATTAAATATTAAAAGGGTGATTATACATAGGTATATAAAAAAAACTAAGTTTAAACGATAAAAAACTAAATAATTTAAAATAACCATTAAGCTTACACAGTAGGCAGGTATGAGAAATCAACTGCAGATATTTCAGAACAAATTCAATTTGCATTACCTACTTAGAATATCCGTAGCTGCTGCGATAATAAACCTTAAACATTCTTTATAACTTGAATATAATAATTTATAAATTCATTATATGCTTCAATTATTGCAGATGGCTATGTACAATATATTATACGTAATAAGAATATTGTTATTAATTAAAAAATATATATATATAATATATATTATATATATATATATGAACCCATTAAGACGTAAAAACTAAAAAATAATAATGAAATTATATATAGGTAAATATTTATATATAAAATATAAATAACTCAGTTTCTTTTTTATTTTATTATTTCGATAATAAGTCCTTTATAATAAGCAACTGGATATTTATAATTTATAATAAATACATAATAATATTATGTCAAACATTAAATAATAATATATTATTGAGTGCATCATTAACATGACTGCATAACAGTCAGCAAAATAATATATAAACGACTAAAAGTCGAACACATTATGTTTATTATGGATAACATACATGACGTGAAAAATATTATTGCGACATCAGTTAGTACATCACGCATAGAGTTCATTATTATTATTTTTTTAAAAAACATAAGGTAATATTAGTACCAATATACTATAGACAGACTTGCATCAACATACATATAATGCTTAAAAGGAATACAAACTTATAAAAAATGTAAATTTCATAAATTAAATTGTTTTTTTTCTTTTTCTTACTCGACATAATATTATGTAATAAAATATTTCATTATTATTAATTAGCAATCTTCTAGCTATATTATACTGTTTAAAACCGACATCACATAATATATTTTGTTTACTATATAAACGAACGTCTATTTATCATTTTGTACCTATTAGTTATCACGGTAATGGATAGTTATTGAAATATAATATTATTTATTATGTACCGTATAAAGAACCATAGAGGGCCTTGCCACTCTGTATTACGAAAATAGTCGATACTTTATTAGTACTTACTGTCTAAGTATATAATAGGTAGGTATATGCCACAAGAATCTAATGCAATTCCCTTTACGATATCAAACAATTTAAACGACCTTGAGCCAAACAGTTTAAGTATATAATAATAAAGTATTATACATAATATAGTGTGTTATTTATGCATTCGCATATTTAATAACGTTTCGATGGTTCAATCGAATTGTGTACGAACGCCTTTTCCTATGCATATAATATTATATAAATTTACATTGTACATTGTGCGTAAACTCGATAGATGGTCTTTCTATTTGTGAACTTTTGACAAAAATAAAGTTATACAAAAAAAAAAAATATATGTTTTAGAATACGTTTTCAAATTCACATGTACAATTTTATATTTGACACTTGTATTAGTAAGGATCGTTGTAAAATTAAATCAGCCGTTTTTATATGAAAATTTTATAAAATATTATAAAACCAGCTGCAGCTATGCTCACTTTGCAGTTTTCACTACCTAGTCCATTGTTACGACTACACATGCATAAAGTCAGGACGCCATGTACAATATCGTATAAATATATTATGATGACCTACATGTTATAAAAATAGTCCACATTATGTCAGAAGCTTTTTTTTATTTTCGATAATTTGGTTTTTAAGAAAGTATAACAGTTATAAAAAATCTGTGTCAGTTCGCATAAAAAATTGATTCATTTATTGGTTCACTGAGTTTAATGAACCGATCATGGGCCACAAAATATTATTTAAGGAATCAGTATTGAATGTTTAATGATTGTTTGTGCAACCCAACAACGGTGTGTTAAAAGATTTAATAATTCAACAACAAAAAAACTTTGACAAAAAAAAGGACAAGACGTATTTAATCTATATTATATTATTTATAGACTGTACGATTCTTTTAACAGCAAATACTCGAAAAGTAATAAAGCTTTTATAAAATTGTTTTTACATAATTTATTTATTTATTTTTTTGTTTATCACATTTTTGAGTCACAAGATATATTTTTGTTTTCATATTTCGAAGCACAATATTTTCCGAGGAACTTTAATACTTTAAATATAATTCCCAGCAAGTTATTAAATATTATATAGTTATAATTATTATAAATGTTTAAAGCCTTTCAAATTTTATGGAACTACACAGTACATTTTAATTTTAAATTATTTTATCTAATTAGCTCTAATCGTTCAAAATAATATTTTTATGTATTGAAATTCTCAGAATAATATTTTGATTTAAAATGAAAATTTTCATTCAGAAAATTAAAAACTAAAATAAATAATGTATAACGATAAAAAATATAAACCTTTTAAAAATGTAATTTAGTATAATGACTTTGAACTACTTATTATTTACGAAAAAATCCAAAAACGTATGTTACTATTTTTTTATATGATTAATGTTTTCTGTAAAAAGAATCGCACTGTATTAACAGTAGTTATCGTTGAGTTTTCAACAGGTCATTGCGGTGTTAATAGATACGGATTATTTACAACATAACGTTATATCACGCTTATTCCAGACTGAAGCGACCGATTTCACAGTCTCTCCCTCTCGATGTAAAGCTAAAACTATTATTATATCAATGCATGTTCCATATTTTAATACCAATAGCCAAAGAAATAATATGCACTGTGACATGGCAAAGTCATTTGCTTTGTGTACACTTTGACCTTTAATAGTCTCCATGTGTGCGAAAATTATTAAAATAAATTGAGTGGAATTTTGGCATTTTTCCAGAATTTAAAGTTGATGAATCATCGTGATACACATAATATGAGAGTGCATTTGAACACGATACAAGCAAGTTCGAAATAAACTATTACGGTTAAAGTCATCTGCACGGTACCGATATCATATAACTTATTAAAATATTGCTATTACCCGTAGGTTAATTTTATTCTTGCTTTATCCTTTGTATTAAAAAGCGTTTATGTTTTAAAGTACTGTTATAAAAACTTTAAACGACTCGATAGTGATTTTAAACTTAGATTTGCAGTAATTATTATTATTATTATTATTGTTAAAGGATTAAAATTGTTGTTGATTTTGATTATAAGTTATACTTTGCAATGGTAAAATTAAACGGGAACCGAGTAAACGAACAACAAAACAACAAACATTAAATATACTTAGTGTTTGCCAAATAATAACTAAAATAATATGATTACTAATTAGAACTAAATATCTCGTTATGTTTAATGAGTAAAAATAAAACAGATCTCAAATTATTGATACGTCTAACGTACTATATTATATAATATATATATTATATTTACTGCCGGTAAATGGGAGCAAAGGAAAATATTTAATGTTATCATTTCGTTACGCATAAGTACACAACGATATCGGATATCTATTATTTGGTTAAATCAAATCAAAACCAAAATCTATTTAATTCTCAGTGGCTTCGGTGGTTATTATTTGTGTTTTGTAGTATATCGAATTTCATATCGAGTAGTGTATCGTCATTGACGATTCGTCAGTTCAATATTACACATCACTCCCCTTTAAAAATTGACGAACAACAGAACTCTTAGATAACATCTGTTTCGAAACAATAATTGAACGACCAAATAATGTGCACAATTTTTTTTCATTAAAATGTGTACAGTAGTTATTTTTTAACGCGAACAAACTTGATTGCGTTATTAATTTTAAATTTTACAACAACAATGCGGTGTAGAAAACTAGTGCATAAATTCACTCAATATCGCGTTGGTCAGACATAAAAGTAACGACCCCGTTATACAGGGTCATTCGGATTTCATGTTATGCATTATCGACGGAGAATTCATTCGGCTATTACACAATCGTTTTAATTTGTACAACATGACATTTGAATGACCCTGTATATTATGTGAATGTTTAAGAAAAAAAAAATGTATTATGCATTCTAAAATTGAAATTTTTTTCTCTACATTAAGCTATATAGGTAACGTTTCTATTGATATTTGTACGTTTGTTTAAAAAGTATGTGAAACTATATGGTACAACTAGAACTCTATTTTTTCGGAGGGGTAGACGTTATAATTATATGTTTATATAGGTCACACTACCCTTTCGCTTATTATTAAACAGCAAATAACGGAGACTAAAATATTAAATATTTCTTATAGCGTTTATTGTTGTAGGTATATGAACAATACATATTGTAACTTCTTGCCAACGGAATATTTTTAGTTCCAAGTAATAATGTTGAGCTATACTTGTTCTTGGCTAATTTTTACACGTTTTCTTGATGGAAAGAGCATTTGAATGTATAGTAAGACTGAAAGGAATAGTCTGTAACTCACAATGGATCATCTCAAAATCAAGTTTAACGACTTATAAAACGCTTTTCTTATTTACTCAATACGTTTCAACGCATTATTAAAATTGGTTTTTTAAACATATCAAATTACGAAAATTTATATTTTAACAGTTATATTGAAAAAATTACCTCAAATCAACTTATAAATTATTATAGGTTCTTTTAAATAAATTCTATAAATAAATATTACCTAGTAGGTATATAGTATCGGTTAATATTAGAGAATTTTTATTTTTTTATTTTTTTATTTTTTTTATTCTATATTAATTTTATTTTGTACGTTAAAGTATACCATATATACTATGAGTCATATTACTATCGTATCGTGTAAAACGTTAGTTAATTCGTAAAATTGTATTATAATATTATTATTATGTAAACACAATGAACAAAATGGTGTAGGGAACAGAGTTATTCATAAGCAGCTTAAGCTTAGGTATAAAATGTACCTATATAAAATCTCAGCGCTCCAATAACTCGTATCAGATTTCTACCTATTTTTGTTCGGACCCTCCATCCCCCCTTATTCTTACCTTCCTAAATTGTGCCCATAATTATATTGTTAAAATTCGGAATATATAAATATTACGATATCGGTCTGATCGCAAACAGCTGTTACAGTGTTACCCTATTTAAATATTATAATATCATTATGGCAAACATCATAGCCATTAGTCAATTAATCATTGTTTGTTTCGATACGGGAACAAAAGAAATTGGTAATGTCGGTAATTTTTTCAGAATAATTAATGAAACAGAATAGTGGTAACGTCGAACACCGTGTGACAGATCAAGTTATATATTATAATAAAACGAATGTGCTGACAGCAAAATTGTAGTCGTGAAGTCCCGTTTTCTAAAACAAGCTTATATGATTTGTGTGATTTATTTATTTGTGAATAATCTTTGTGGGTATATTTAAAAATGTTCTAATTACAACGATGAACCGATTATGATTGTCCTTGATATTATAATAATAATATCACAGTTTTCATATTATGCATATTATATAGTTATGTAAACATTATTTTTATATTCTGGCATCAATCGAGCCATGAATCGTCATCCGTCGACAGATCTCCTAGACGAATAAATTAATAAAAAGTATTCATTCATATGAAACGTGAATAATTTGTCGGTTGATGTTCAAAAATAACCATCGTCGAACTAGACGCGATGAACTTATTCAGAGACTAGATGGAAGTATTGCAAGCGTTGGTAGGTATATTATAATTGTATGTGTAGACTATATGTCTATATATTATTATATATGTATATATATTGTATAGTGTATATACAGATTTGAACCAATTGTTTTTGAGTCATTAATATGTAAAGATAGACTTATATAATATTAAAATTATTCTTAAGAATATAGTTTTAAAAAATAATTAAATAAATGTAATATTTTATCTATAGTTTATTACGTATACTATAGAATAATTTTAACAAGGTTATAAAATGTTGACAAATTCATATTAATATTACTCAAGTGTTCAGAATTCATCATATCCTCCTGCATATTATACTCCCAACAAATTATCCGTAGTATGTATGTATTTATGTAGAACTAAACAACTCAAAATCTATTCGTTCAAATTTCGATTTATTAACATTTTCAAAGCAATCGTCCAGTTTTTTATAATAGGTAATTCATGAGAAAAAAAATTGATATCACCAAAGCATATTCAAATTACTCATACTTGAAAATATGGTGAAGACCATTATATTACGCAAGGGTGTGTATTTAATAATTAAAAAAAAAAAATCAGAATTCAATAAATATTTGTTATTAAAAATAGGGGTGAACGTCATGTTCTCGATGCGAATGGCCCTGTATATACACTTGATTGAACGCGCCGAATATTTATATTGTATTATGACCTAACCGACCGATCGCATATTTTATTATAAATTATTATTAATGTGTATTACAACATATAGGTAAAGATGTGCATGAGAACCAAAATCGGGTATCCGGTCGCAACACGACAAATATCGGGATATCCGCCCCCCTCCCCGACCAGATTTCTTTTTCTTCCCTTACGGCGGGTAAGGAGGGGGTTGTTGCTGGCGTTAAGAATTGGTGGTGTTTTTTTTCTCTTCTTTCCCTTGACTCGCTGCGATTTCGAACACACCTCTATTATATAATATATAATATATTATACGCGTATATACACACAAGGGACGTAGGTACTAAATGCTAATATAGTGGTAGGTAGTACCTAAACTGCTGCAGCGTTCAGGAATGCACCGTTTACCGGGGATGGAAAATAAAGGCGAGAGGAGAGAAAAAAAACGTAAATTTTCGAGCAGCTGATCCGTCGTTGACTTAATAGTTGTACCTTTTTAATTTTTTTCATAAGGTGAAATTTTGGTTTGTTTTCCACTTCATAAAATACTGTTTTTACGACCCTCTTCTCCACGTTACACTCAATTTCACCCATTATTCCGACGAAAACATATTATGTACTCGTACGATGCTGCGTTATCGCCTCGTGTATACATATTATATATTATATTATTAATATTATATGAGTAGGTACGGTCTTCAATGCACGACGACGTTATCTTGCAGTATGATGATGTGTATCATATAATATTATACAGAGAGCACGACGATAGATCTATCGAGTTCCTCTTGTACAGCTGCTTCGGACGAAAAAAGCGCGTCCAAGTATATGATTATATAAATATATATAGAAATCGAGCTGCTGTTATACATATATATTATACCTATTACCCGGTTATCATATTATATAAAAATTATTACACCATCCATATGTTTACACATAATATATTATGTGCAAACGCGCTCCTATAATATATAGTTATATTTGCAATGCGCTCATACAAATGTATATATTATTATTATTATATTTTGTTACCGGAAGACTAACCCTTTTTTTCACTGCCAAATCGTATTGGCGTGTAACGCGATAACTTACTCTAATTACATGTGGATAAGTATTAATAATATTATGCAGAGTGATTCACCGAATACATGCACCCATCTATATTTTTTACTTTGATGATAAATTCATATAATTTCTGATTATTTGAATTTTCAAGTGAACTTCTAGACCATATATTCGAATTCTTAAAAAATTCAGTGCTACTTAAGAAGTACCCTATGGTAGTATACAATTTCGATTTTCAAATTAAACCTATTTTTTTACTGTAAATAAAAATTGTTAAAATGTTTTTTTACTTAGTGGATGATTTTTTTTTTAATTTTAATACTTACATAATTTAATGTGAAATTCAAACGAGTGGTTTTTTAGTTATCAAAAGGATAACCGAATAAAAGTATCTAATAAAGATTTTACAAATATATAAAATAGATATTATTGGCTTTAGTATATTTTATTAGATAGGTATGTACACAAAGTTAAATAACTCAAAAACTAGTCGTTCGAATTTTAATATCGATGTGTAAACATTTTTATCAAAATTATTCACTAAGTATTTATTAAATTAATTTTATTTTATTAACTCCTCTTGCACTACACAACAAATATCAATAGTTTGAAAACATGGTCGCTTTACTTAGAAATTCTAAAAATTAGTTTTTGAATAGTTGCGTTATTGGAAAAGAATAAAGAGGAGGTGAACATGATCGGTAAATCCTTCTGTATATTATATAATAATAAAATAATATTTAATATCAGTGCGGCGGTGCACAGTTTAATTACAACGTCTCAGAAGAATAACTCGCTGAATCGTATAACGATAATGCCGTGCGTACGCGTAAAAGGCTATATGCAAAAGTCGGAAGTGGATTGCACAAAAGATATCAGCTACGGGTAGTGGGAAGAAGGAATAACGGAAGTGGTTTTCCTGAAAGGGGCGCGTAGACGTAACTTATGCGCAATCGAAACCACAATTCTATATAATGTATATTATATATTACATATTATATTATGTACGTAGTTGTATACGTTACAGGTATAAAGCATATATATTTATGTATATAAATATATCGTCGTCGTGCACTGTCTGTCGTCAACTTTCTTGACTCTCTGCCATCGCGAAAGGCGTCCGTCAAAAGTCACTTAATTCCGATACTACGACAACGGTAGCGATGACGGTGGCGGAGGTAGCGAGTTTTCATATCATATATATTATATTCTAACCGATTTAACACGGAACGGCTTGCATGGCCTTTGAATTCATCGCTCATTTATGTATAATAGTGTAGTATTCTCCTCACGAGGTTTTGCATTCAACGGCTGATTCCCCAAAATTTATTGCACTTTACAGGCTCACACAAAGTATTCATCTTACCAGCACGACAATGTATCAAATAATAATAATTGTGGTACCTACATAAATATATAATTTACATTAGAGGTGCTGTATGACCGTTTCAGAGACGATGATCGTAACGCCATTCAAGGGCCAGCCGAGTTGATGTGTATACCATCGATCGTCATCGTCATTGTCATCGTCGCGTATTAATTTTCTGCGCGTGTATTATAATAACATAATATCATAATATTATGTACGTCCAAACCAAATAATTACTGAAGTTTATCGATAATCTACATATATAAAATATATAGAGGTACTCTGTTATATTATGAATAATATATAATATACTAGCTGTAACCCGAGTGCTCCCTCCCCGTGGATAGTTGTTTGCAAATTTTGGGGCTGTTTTAAATCTTGTCTAGTCGACTTATAGTCATTTTGATCATAAAAATGCTATAAGGGCAGAGCCATACTAGAGCGTTTTCACCGAGCGTCAAAACCGCTCTAGTTTGGCTCGGCCCTAAAGTCGACTTACCTTACATACATATCATACTAGCGCGAGATAATAATAATAATATATAGTAGGTGCTCTTATAAAGTTTCATAATAATACATAATATAGATAAAAACAATTTTTTTCTCACATTAATTCTTACACACGGAAAACATATTATAATAAAATGAATAACAATAACAATTTTGTGGGTTTTCGCATTATACAGCCAATCAGCGAGCCATTGACTTACTATACTACTTTTCTATTGGTTATTATTATTGGATGCGTTTTAACCTATCTTAACTATTTGAGTCTCAAGATTAAGTTCATCAGTCGTAGTTGGAACGCAGTGATCTATACTTCAAATCCCGCAGGACCGTCCAAAGCACCGAGCCGTTGTCACATCTCATATAGACGTCGACAATAATAAGTGATCCATCGTCGATTATATTAAATACACATTCTGAAGTGGATCGTGGGCGATCGCTTAACTAAGGTACGCTTTAAACTTTAAACAATTATTTTAATATAATATTATAATACGATACATATTATTATACTTCGCAGCTCGTTATATTTAACGGTTATATGTATTAAAGTATATAATATAACTGAAATATAGATGATACTTTTACCATCGGGGGTGATTTACGATGGCAAAGTGAATATCTTTGGTGCAATAAAAAGTTTAAAAGTAAATATTTTTTAACGGTTTTCAAAAAATCTAGAAAAATAAAAAAAAAAGTGACAGAAAAACGGGAATTTTTACGCAAAACCAGTTTTCGAACAAACCGATTTTTTTATATGGTTGAAACTCAAAATCAAATCACTTTAAATATTGAAATTTTCACCAAATATTCATATTATTATTGTTATCTATGTACAGTGTTTAGTACATCTATTATAGCGACCTACTATACAGCAGATCGTTACTCACTTAACCTCTCTCTTTTTTTTAAATTATTTATTGACTTTAAGATTAAAACAACTTACTTACTACAGTAAAATGAGTTAATGTTTTATCACGGTAGAAATCATTTTTAAAAATTCAATGTTTCTGAGTCGTTTTGATTAAAATTTATGCATTACTGCATAATGAAGTTTTTCATTCTACATTCTCGAACCACGGGTGTCAATAAAACTTTAATAATGAGGCATACTCCAATTCCCTTATTGGTACTGCCGACGATTTTATATTAAAAAATAACATACACGGATATTATTTTTGTGCATAAATAGGTGTACACTAATACACTATTCTCAATAGAGTGTATTATTATATATATTTTCAATCTTTGTTAAATTCATACCTATACTATCTATACATAATACATTGACTGCCATTATATTATGTTCAATGGTGACCAAATTAACAACAAATTAAATATATCTAATTCACTACTCTGTGACTTCGAAAAAATAATATTTAAAATTAATCATAATGTAGACAAGAAAAATTCGATCTTTTTTAAAAAAAATAACTTATAATATCTTCTAACTTTGTGTGGCCATACATCCATACATCCCAATGGTGGTCAGATGTGCATATTATTATGTCAGTTTGTGCATTAGGCCGTTATTAAAATAGTCAACGTTCATAAATCACATTTGGTCGATAAATTAAATAATGAATATAAATTATGTCAGACATATAAACGTATACGCAAAAATATTATATAATTATAATATAACACTACACTGTACAGTATACTCATTCACTATATACTATACAGTTTTTATCGTACATACATTTTATTATTTTATTATTATATGACAAATAACGTTTTACGTGTTTATTTATTTTCAAATTATTATTAATTACCTTTTATTAGTTTTAGTATGACCGAGGGGCTATAAGCATCAAAAATCAAATGTCTCTCGACATAGAGTTCTTTTTACTTCTAAATTATATTATGTAGATAATAAGAATGAATTTAAAATATTATAATAACGAAACATAATAATTATTATAACATCGTAGCTTTTAAATTCTTGTAAAATTGTTTGTATGTATTTATGGTTGTGGTTATTGATATATACTTTTGCTGAATCGCGCATTTTCTTGGGCAATAGTAATAATAGGTGCTACTGTACTCGTATTGCTGTAATCCAGCGGTTCCCAAACTTTGCATCACGGTGCAGTAAAGACACCGATAGTACTTTCTAAGAGCATCACTGTCTACTGTTCATAATAAATAATTTAAAATGTATATTTCTGTCTTTCGTGATATTCACAATCATGGCAGGGTACCGCAGAAAAAAAATTGGGAACCACTGTCCTAATCGAATGCTTCTTTCAAACAATTTTAAATGTTGATAAAGTTTAAGAACGGTTACGTATTACAGTAATGCGTTAGATGAATTCAAATCGTACTCTGTTATAATTCTGTATACCTACGTTTTCGTAGTTTTCGAGAATTTCTTATCTTGCAGACAAAAGCTAATCTTCGGCAGATAAATTTACTTTTGAATTATTTTCTTTTGTATAAAAAGTCTCAGAAACATTATTTGTAAAGCAAGTTCTATTCTTATATCGGTTAAAATAAATACAAAAAAAAAAATCCTCTTTATAAAATTAAAAAAAAAACTAAAGCAGATACCTACTTATATTAGTTTAACGAACTTATTCGGAATATAACAATACTCACAAAAAATAAGATTAACGTATTATAACAATAATATAGATACTACTAAAGAAAACACACGTTTGTATTTGTTATAACTTATAAGGTGGTTTTTCAGAATGTTTTTTCCATTAAATCGTTATTGAGTGTCATATACACTATTATTGTCAGATGTTTTTATTTTATTTATATCAAACAAACATCGGGGAAGTCAGACTGCTGTATATAGCTTTCGAGTGTACCTCGTAATTGAGTAGGAAATTATAATGGATGTGTTTAATTTTGTTTCAAGTGATTTATCATTAAACACAAAAACGATTTTGATCGGTGATGATTGTATGTTAGACTCCATTTCTATTGATATTTCATTATATATTTAACCATAAGTAATTTAATTCTATTAGTAGTATACTTTGGTAGCTATGTTAATCTAATTTTGGCCAAACCATTGAAAATACAATATTATTATTATTAAGTATATAGGATAATTATATTTTAAGTCAACAGAACAGTGTGGGTACGTTCGTAGTAAAGTTGTAATAATTGCAGAAAATTAATCTAGATCCTTTGAAAATTGTATAGCGTAAAGAAAGTATAATATATGCGTAACGGTGAAAAGTTTTCTAACCCAGGGTTAATATTTTTTTCATAAAAATTTTAATGTAGATAAACAGTTGAAAAAAAATGGTTACTTTTCGTTACAATATAAAATATCCAACTCAAAATTAAAATTTCTATAGATAATACTAAAAGAGTCGAAATATTTTTAAAAATTATATATCATTTGAAATGTTAATGTCTGATAAATAATCTAAATCTAAACAGTTATTTTTATTTGAATAACAAACACAAAATACATTTAGTCTAGTGCTTTAAAAAATTTTAAAATCATATTAAGTTATTATATTATCTACTTTTTTTATATAGCCACATCTCAATATAGTATACAATTCTAATTTAAAATGAGTAGTTAATTAGTTTCAAGTTTGTAAGTTAAGAGAGCGGAGGAATGGATCCACATTTTACGGGCTGCACCTGTGCCACTTTATTCCAACCATCTAAACTTAAAGTACACAAGTACTTATAAGTTATAACTAATTAACTTCTTGTCCAAAACTAGATATTAAATATTGAATTTCTCAGAATGATAGTATACTTCAAAGTATGAAATACCTAATATTTGTATCATATGATTCAAAAAAGAGAAAAAAAATAAAAGTTTAAGACTACTTATATATTTATATCAGAAATATTGATTTTAAAATACATCAAAACAAATTCCAATAATGTTAAAACTATTACATACAATTTTTACTTTGATCCATAAATTAATCATCTAATATTATAATATGCACTTAATATGTACTTCTATTATGTATAGTGTGAACCTATCTTCATAAAGTTTTCTAATCGAACGATAATATCATTACCTACATTATAACAACAATTACAGTTTTGACTACGAAGTACGAATATAATAGTAATGTGACACATTGTTTGTAATTATTTAATGATTAAATCGTCGTCTGGACTTGAAGTGTTTTTTAGCGATAACCACTGCAGTTAATTTATAAACAGTACGTTTATAGTCAATTGATCATAATTCATAATATTATAATTCCGTATGACCGTATAACGTTGATTTCATTATATATATATAAAAAAAATTAAATCATACATGGTTGAATTATACTAACTTCAGTATTATAGTACGCCACATATATTACGATAAATCTATACGTAATATCATTATAATGTCGATTTTTACAAATAATTTCATAGACACTATACACAAATAAATTCTGTGCTACTTATAAAATGCAGTAGAACTTGTAATAATTAAGTAAAATAATTATTTTTTTATTACTTAAACAAAGTATACAATACAATAATATGATTTAACACGCGTATTACGTTTGTTTGTAAAAATATACGACTCTATTTTTTTCAGATAATATGTTTTAAAATAGTTGAAAAACGTCGGTACGCGTATTTAAAAAAAAATAAAATCTCGTGACACGTTTTGGTGTTAAATGACAGACTAATATAATTGTAAGTGCATTATTTTCGTTGTTATGCTACAGTCAATAATATTGTTATTGCTACTCTTAATTTTAACAAACTTTTCACAGCACGGCACAGTAGTGAATATTTTTACCGTCAACACCGCCGTCAGGAAGGCGAAACGCACTGACCTCTTTGGTCGCATATGGTTTACATTTGCAAGACTATATTATACGCAACGTGACACGAGGATGTCGGATGTCTAATGATCGAACGTCGTATATATAAACACACGCATAATAGATCGGGACGTTTCATAATAATAATATATAGCAGTATAACACACGTGGGATGGCTTTCGACAGAAATACACCGAAATAATTGTGCGGAGACAGATGTTTGAGTATCAAGGTCACGAATGAAGAAACATTTTTTTTTTTTTTTGAATTTGAACACTACATACAGGTGCCAATGTATATTATGCGAGTACTATTATTATTAGGTACCTATATCATACCAGATACCTATATACAATGATGAACCGCATATTACATTTCATATATATATATATTACATATTTCGTTCAGGTATATAAAGACATTGGGCTGTTTAATAATACAGTCTACATATATACGTATAACATCAAATGTAACGTACATATATACAAATATGATGAAAAGGTACAATAAAGGGTGACCATTTTCGACGGGTGAACAGAGAGCAATTTATCTTCGAAACAATTAATTTCAAACACGTCTCTGAGTTAGGTACCTATCCTTTTAATACGCGATATCCTGGATAGTTTTACCCGTGTATATATATACTCAGCTATTGTATCCCAATACGCGCGCACTGCGATAAATTTCAAATTTTTGACGAACGTAAAACAAAATAATATTTTTGAAAACGATAAATTGCAGGTCTTACAGTGTCGGTTTATGCTCAAAACATACAATACGCCCTTAAAAAGAAGCGTTTTAAAATTCTTGATTTTTTTTTTTTTTTTTGTACAACTTAAGGAGTATCTTGTGGTGATACAAACATCTATTTTTTAATTGGCGATGCTCCTATTTTACAGAATAATTAATAATAGCTTATCAATTATTAAAATATTTATACTAAAAATAATATTCTTTTTAAA
Organism: Aphis craccivora; assembly: GCA_009835225.1. Lineage (NCBI taxonomy): Eukaryota > Metazoa > Arthropoda > Insecta > Hemiptera > Aphididae > Aphis > Aphis craccivora. The sequence continues at coordinate 2,381 of VUJU01001026.1, read as the reverse complement.
TGGTTTTACAAAATTATAAAGTAAATATCATTTTTGTAAAATAGGGTTCGTCCCGTATTTTAATTAAATAAATAAATATGATATTAAACCTAGCATTTTAAATACTTGGTCAATTTTCACGTATTAATAAACATAAATTGATGATTAATCACTAAAATCGTTAGAAATAAATACGTGTATTGTTAAATTAAAAACAGCGCTAATAGTGTTTAGTGAATCACCCTGTATATTGTGATAAAATGTTTTTTGAATTTTCGAAGATGTCATTTTTCAATGTTCTCAACCACGCTTATAGAATGTAATGAAATAATTACTGCCGATAAACAACGAAAAAACCGTGATTTTCACGTCAAATTTATTATTGGATGTAATAATACATAATTTTGTGATACGTTTTGGTGTGTAAGAGTATATAATATACTATATAATCAAAAATGTACGATATGTATTATAATATTACATTTACGACATTTCGTAAAAGACTGCAGAGCGTACCTGCTGTCAATAAAATATAGAATAAATTCAAAGGTTAAAGTTTTCAAAGCCTGCGCATAGGCTAAAATAACACAGCTACGGGTGTATTGTATTTTGAATTTAAACGTGTATTGTGGAGTTCTCTTATATTATATTATTATATAATATTACGATACACCACAAAAATGTTTTTGAAATCAAATACCGAAAGCTACTAACTGCGTGTTTTACGGGGCCGATAATAATTTGGAACATTTTCTATTGTTTATAATATAATATGTAAATAAAATAATATATAATCGGTAAAACAATAAAGATCAATTTTGTAGGTATTTAACATCAAATGTGGTATTATCACCCTTGTTCTCACGAAACACGATTTGCACTTTCATCGTCGTTTTATATCATATATTTATGTATGTATGTAGGTATCGTAAATTTCCGGCTTTTGTTACAGTAAAACATAATATAATATAAATATTTTATATATTATGATGTAAGAGCAGTGAGCCTATAAATCGCATCGGTACTTACACGCCAAACAAGCCGAAATAGGTAGGTATACGCATGGAAACATCGGTTTTACATTAAATCACGATGGATTTTACGCTCTTATTGGTATTACACGACTCCGCCGTCGTCAATCGTGATAGAATAATAAATCGTCATTGCCTTTTATTATTATTTTTATTGGGAGGTGCGTACATGAGTCGAGAAAATAATGTTTCCCAGATCATTAGTTAATTTTTTTTTTTTAATTTTGATTTCGTTGACCGGCGCTTTAGTTAGTTTTTATCGAGTTGATTAAAGTCAATAGGTACGATGTACATATTATCGATTTCGACTTAAATCTCAGTAAAACGTTTAACAAATAACTTTTACTAATCAAATTTTGAAACCCAATTCGTAGCGTGTAAGTCAAGTTGCAGTTGTTTGCTATGGATCGAAATCACGTATAATGTATAATGCATACAAGTAAACGGTATAACATTTAACAGCCGATTTATTTCAAAAATTTAATTGCGTATAAACTCGACCTGACCGCGAAATCAAACATAATTAATTATTCGACAAATTTGCCACATAATACGTATTTATTATATACTACGAAAAAAAAAATGCTAAAACGGTCAAACAAATTTCGTAGTTTAGTTCTTATCGCAGTTGCAGCTGTCATCATAGTCGGCGAGGATTACAATAATTCCATAATTATGGTGTGTATCTATATATAATATTATGCTGTGTGATTTGTTTAACCTTAGACACTTATTAGTCATTATTTTAATTATTTTTAATTAGCGTTTATAGAAATATGGTTTTTACATAGATTTGAATCGTTAAAAATATTTTTTACTATTTTTAACATTTTTATTATTTAAATTGTATAATGGTAATACCTAAGTTATAAAAACCTATTAAAAGTTATGATAATCGGATCGAAGTGGTACAGAATTACCCTTCAAAATGTAGGTATTCTTCTCCCCTTGGACAAATTTTAAATATTGATACAAGTTAGAAATTATAATCAATATAATAAACTACTCGTAGGACATTTTATTTTTATTTTATAATAGATACCTACTTCAAATAATATTTTTCCTCAGAAGTTCGGAATATGAAATCAAAAATGAATTTGTTATTCCAAAATATAAAAACTTGTTTTCCTAAACAACCTAACTTGTTTTCTCTCAAAATAATATTTTTTAATGACTTGAAATTAAGTTTGTAATTTTGTCTGTAAAGTCCTTATAGTAATATAATACAGACGTCTCTATATCGTGATGCACCGAACAAAATTCGAGTATGATATATTGTATTGATCTATTTCACTTATTATTCCTCAGCGCCAATCGTGTTATTCTATTACAGCTGCCGGATGAATGAAAAAAAAATGTTTGAACAGTATA
>VUJU01001025.1:0-59317 GCA_009835225.1 Aphis craccivora | reverse complement strand
TAACCAGATTTGAGTACAACCATCAAGTTACCAACTCGCTCGTCTAATAGAAAATTATTATCATTATGATGCAGATACATATTATATAAGCCTATATATTATGTTTAAAATTGTGGCAATTTAATTAATAGTTGGTAACTTACTGTACATAGTAAACATCTTGGAAAATGATTGTGCGCAGAGAAATTCGAACCCTTCGCTATAAAAATAACGAATAGCCCAGGCGTCTTCTTCAATATCTCCAGACGCCATTCCTTGATACGCCATGTCGAAAAATGGTATTAATTTACGTTCCTAAAGAATTTTAAAATATTAAAATATTAAGTACAATTACAATATATAATGATTATTTTAAAATACTAGAAATTAGAATAGATGGATATAAATAATTTCATAAACTTACTTTCATTATTTCAGAAATGGTTTTCCATTGTTCTTTAGTCAGGTCTAAACCAGTTGGATTATGACCACATGCATGCAATAATACGACTGAATGAAATGGAGCATTAGATATATCCTCACAAAGTCCTTCAAAATCAATTGATTTAGTTTCCCTACTCAGATAACGATATTGAATCGTGTTTTGAAATCCACTAAACGAGAATACGGTTCCATGTATTTCTGAAAAAAAAGTAATGAATATTTAACAAAAAAGTTGCCAATAATTATTTAAAACATCTGGTATATTTTGCATAGGGCAATGTTAATTTTGCGTTTTTAATATTTAATATTAAATGTAATAAAATAAAATAAGATAGGTGCCTATACCTAATAAATAATAATTATATTAACCTATATGTACTAGATATATAAGTAAATTATTTTCAGTAAAAAGATTTAATATTTATATCAATTAAGTAAGTATATGTACTTATGTTGTACGTTTATCTACTTTTTTTTGAACGGTTTTATAATAAGCATCTATCTAATTGATACAAATAATATATTATTTATTTTTATTATGAATTCATGGGCTGAACACTCTTATAGAATTAACGAATTACATCCAACAAAATCTTATATTCTTATAAAGTATCAGCGAAATGGAAGGGGGCTTTGATTAAATTCTAATTCTTTGCTTAGGAAAAACTGTAATGGATTCAATGTATAAAATAATTAATAATTAAAAGGAACATTTGTGTATATATTATATATATCATAAATTACTATTTTGGTTAGTGGATGTATTATGTTTGAGTTAAATTTATGTTTTTATTTATCAACAGTTAATACATTCGTTTTAAAAATTAAAATTGTATACGTACAAAATGCCTACTATTGTTAATACTATAATGAACAAATCTATCATAAAAATTAAATTTAAGTTGTAAGAATATTATATTTGGGCTTTGGTAGACTTTTTGAATACCTATTTTAATTTTAAAACAAGTTATAAACATTTAAAAATGATATAAATATTCTTACATTCAAATTTTATGATAGACCACCTATTTATTATAATATTAAAAATAACAAAATATAATTGATTGTTTTCAACATAAAATAATGTGCTGTTTCGTAAATTATTAGCAAAATATGTCTTAAACTATACCTACATAGTTTTCAAATAAAGTGTTCATTGAATGAGAGGAGCAACTTCACTTAGATACGTTAGTTAAACAGAAAATGAACATGTGGGACAATATACTCCTCTTAAGAGACTACCTATACGAATAGACAATTTAACTACATATTAAGACAATAAATATAAATAATAAAATCTAGCATAAACTTATTAAAATATAACTATTTAACCAATTATTAGTTATTCTTATTTATTTATATAGGCTATATGATATGTAGTAATGACTAATTTCTCATGTGTAGTTTTATTTAAACCTAATAATATAATCAGAAACAGTTTAATAAAATTATTTATAAAAAAACTAAGCATTTTTCTTTAAAAATCTACAATACATAGACGACTACATGACTATATAAATATATAGCTTATAAAGTCATAATTAAAATATCTTCAAATGTTAAAAAATACCAACCATATGATGGATCAGGATAATAAGCAGTTGTGCAACTCATATGTCGTGAAAGGAATTCAGCACCAATTTTTAAAGCCCCAGCTCCGCCAATAGATTGAACACCAAATATCTACATAAAATGTAAAATTTGAAATTAGGCACTTGAGAGTTGATGAATATAAATATTAAATTTTAAATTGTCTGATTATTTGCCTCTTAAGAATTGAAATAATATATGTATAGTTGTACATTTTATATATCATATTGACGGCAATGTTACAATAATGTTCATATAATAATAAATAACAATAGTCTACGTCTTTACCGTTCCGTCTTTCCATTGCTTTTCAATATCACCCAACAATAACTTGCTTGCTGATTTTGTAAAACCTTCAATTCCTGTAGGTGATAAGTAATCGTGACTCGAAGTATCATTTACAACCATGTTTTCTGCTTTCTTAACCACAGGTAACAAATATAGACCACCATCTTCCAATCTGAAAGCTATATCAAAAGGTAATAAATATTATGATTATTATTAATAAGTTTTTTTTTAAAAAAAAAAAAGCTCTTCGGTAACAACTAACAGTGATATGTTCACTATTTTCTTTAATTTTTAAAATATGCGATTATTAAAAAAATAAAAATGTAATAATAAATTAGGTAGTTAGTTAATAAAAAAGTTTGATGCCACTGTCATATTTTTTTCCAGCTAAGTTAGATTAGATTACTATTATAAAACAAAAATTGTAAAATAAAATATTGGAATATAAATATAGTCAACGACAAATAACAATAAATAATTAATGAAGTTGTAAAATTAATTTTAAAGGCAAATTTCTATTAGAAATTTAAAAACTTTTTAAGTTAATTTTCTAGTTATATAAATTTAGATATACTGTCTGCACTTACTTATAAAACACTTAGTTTAAACACAATTGTACAATTTGAAAGAATTATATGTAAGCACATAATTGTATTTAAATAATAATAACCACCATGTCCATCATAGCATTTTAAATAAATTAACAAAACAATTAAATTAAACAATGACAAAACCCTAATTTACAATAATAGTGACACTACTCTCAAAAAATTTACTTTTGGAGGAGAATGAATTGAACATTTTTATTTAAAAATCATTACATTCTGTGCTTCTTAAAATATACAATGAACTATATTAATATAGTTTTTTAGCATTGACTATATTATAATATGTTATATTAATCTTAAAAATATACACATTTATATGTTTAATATTATATTTTTTTAAATAAATTAAAAATTAAATGTTTTAAATAGATTAAATATTATTGTAATACGCAGACAAATTAATTTGTGGTTGGTTTGTACAGTTAATTATAATATGTTTTATTACTTACTTCCAAAGACAAGATCAACTTTTACAGGAGAAATGTCATTATGAAATGCAGTATCAACCTCAATATATCCATTCTGGCTCACTACCGGGACATCGTTGAATTGAACCATAATTTTTGCTGTATAATAATATATTAATAGTTACTACACTATAATATGTATACACTTTGTATTATGAAACGTATTTGAATGAATGCAATATTTTTTAATAGAATTGTGAATTCAGTTGGAATAATAATATATTAATATATATTAAATTATTCGAATCAAATAATAACTATACAGCCTTTATAGGTATTGAATCGATCAAAGAATGGTTGTTTAACGACAACTATTGGGGGTTTATATAGGCGAATAATAATCGTTGATCCTATAATATACTCCGGTATAGTAGGACAATATGTACCAATAAATATTATAACATAATATATTGGGCAATTAAATTATTTAATATTATATCACGTATACGTAATTAGCGCATAATTATATGTAATTACTATTTTTTACACCTAAGCCAATATTATGAACGTGGCATGTGATTTTTATGAAGTGTTGTAGTTGAAGAGAGCGTGATGACGATGCATTCGGGCCGAGCCTGAACTCGGGGTGCCGATGAGAACATATAATATTATTGTTATATTTACGTTTATAATCATAGGCTAAGAGTTATTTAATTTTCAAGTATTTATCACTCGTTAGTCTTTACACATACCTATCATACTCGTACGTCTAACCTAACCTATCTTGTGGTAGTAAATAAGGGTCTAATTCCTATAGGTCTTGAGTAGACAAGGTCAAATATTAAGGAATGATAGGTGATGTTTTAGTTTACGTATTTTAGTTTTTAATTTTATTTAATAATTGACATTCTTATGACTATAGAGTTAAAAAATTGGACATAAATTGAAGTTTAAGGTGATTGATCAAAAAGTCTGGACTTATTTTTTGACTATTGGACAAAGTGTGAGCACCTTTTTTAAACCCGAAAGGTGAAAATAAATAAACCAATTCACATATTATAACTAAAATTTTCATATAAATTATATTCGGTTATTATTTCTTATGCTTACAATTACCAAATAAAACTTATTGGCTCATACACAATGTCCTATATGCTATTTAAAATGCTTCTATTGTCAACCCATATTATAACATAAATCTTACATATTTTTTTAGCTATGTTTTTTTCTCGAGGGTTTAATTTCATTTAATGACATTTTTGACTAATCTACTACAGCACCATTTCTTTGTGAAATATTTCTATTATAGCTTCCAAATTACCTACTACATGACTATAGGTCTGATTAAGTAAGCGCAAAACCATACTATTTTAATTTTCACAAACATAATTTGTATGGTGTTTGAAGCAAAATTTCGAAAAAAAATAATTTGAGATTTTTATGCATGTTTTTAATTTACATACGATAACTCACACTATTGTTATTTAATATTTAAAAAAGTTTAAACTTGTATTAGTAGTTACTAAAATGACTGAAAACGAATCTCATTAAATGACATCGATGAGGTTAATGCGTATACTTAAATATAATATATATCTAGATTTAAATCGTGGTTTTAATATTGATTATAGAGAGCTGCTATAGGGTCATAGGAAATCGTATGATATATTATATAATAACAATATAAACAATACTAAGTAATAACTATTAGACGTACAAATACAATAAACATATGATTAACACCTATAATTATATAAGTAAGTTATATTGTTACATATTATACTATATTTTAATTTTTTTTTTTACTTATTTTTAATTTTTTAATTGTAATTGAATAGGTATAAAAAATACAAATAAAATTTAATATTGTAAAAAGATAAAACTTTTTTAAAAATTTTAGATTCTTAGTGGACTTATGAATGTACCTATATTGATTTTAAAATGATATAGGGTTTTTTTGTGTATTATAGTCAAAAAGAATAATTGAAAACAATTAAAAATTTGAGGGTAATTTTGAATAAGAAATTGTATTAATTTGTACTTTAAAGAATTCAATATTAAAAAGGTCTGTATTTTTTAAAATACATATTTGAAAAAAGAATTTTTCCAAAATACCAGTTCTATCAACAAGATTGATTTGTTTTTAGGTGTAATTTAAAAACGACTATAACCTTGGATACTTAAAAGTTCCGTAGAATGTTTATATAATAGTTTCCTTCACATACCTACTATAGGTTTTAAAATACTTATAGACATTTAAAATTTTCCGTTTTTTAATTTTTTATAATAAAAAATTTTACTGAGTAAAAATGTTTGAAAGTTTTATAAGGGATTTCTTGTATAAATTTATTATTTACCAATAAAATAATACAGACACTTTATAGTCACAATATTTTCTATACGCGTTAAAATTTAGAATTTTGACGAAATTCGTAAAATTTCAAAAAATTTTAAATAATTTTATATTTTTGGATGACCACATGGTAATAAAATAAGTGAAATTGATGGCGTAGTAGTTATGTTCCAATATTGTTGTGTGTCAATCTGACATTATAAATGCTAATCAATGTCTCTGCGATCCTGCAGTCTTCACCCTATCATATTATTGTAAGTAGGTAGGTATAGATGGCTGTTTGAACTAAAACACCAGCATATTTGTATTAATAGCCCTTTTTTGTGGAACTAAGGTACTCTCACCATAATATTTTCGAAAAATGATTTATACCTTAGTACTACGTTTTCATTTTTAAGTTGGGGAGACTTAATCTCCCCAAGTCGGGCAAGCCCCTTACTGATTTGCTCCAATTTTTTTTATATCATGTCAGTAGTCATACCAATTACAAGTTACGACTAATAACCATTTTAAATTTATTTATTTCATCATAGTTTGTGAAGCATCAATAGCACAACTGCACAACACAACAATTAGTGAGGATTTTGGATGGTACTTATACCAGGGCACCTGCCAGTGGCGTAACAAAAAAATTTGGGCCCCTAATATATTTTTTTATCAAATAATTCAAATAGGTATAACCCTATAACCAAAGGCACCAAATTACCGCTCTCTCGGGGTCTGTGGGCCCTCTGCAGTTACGCGACTGGCATCTGCAATATACTTGGAATTTTTGGGGCGCCATTGATGAGTTTATATTATTGGTATTGATTTTATTATTACATAAATTTCTCACATACAATTAAAATATCGTTCTAAATTTGCTATAAAACATTTCGACGAAATCGATAATGATAGGGATTAAATGTTACGAAAGAGAATTAAAGAATTTTGAAGTTCGAGTTTTTTTTTACCAATAGTTGATACTTGATACTGTTATTTTCACCTTTCTAATATATATTGTATTCCTTATCAAAAATTACTTAACATTAAACATTTTATTGTTATATAAGCTATAAGTGGCATATTATTAATAACTATTAAAATCGCATTTTGTTTCGCACAAACAAATAAACACTCGATACCTTCAGGTTATGGTTGCATGGCAGATAGTATGTAATTTTACTCAACAAATTTAAAATTAATACTTTTATTGTTATTGAGTGATTTTTATAATTATTTTTTATGTTGAACAAATATTTGTATTAAATAATTTAATAATGCTTAAAAAAATATATCTAAAAATATTACCAAACGTCTACTAAACTAAACCTTCTCTGGCTATGCACATGCTACAGATATACGACCATGATATGTTACCTACCTTCCATGTAATTAAAAATTATAGCAAGTAGCAACTTCAGTTGATTCTTTTTTAATATTATATCTATGTACATAAAAATTTCGTGTCACGATGTATGTTCGCGATAAACTCCGAAACTACTGGACCGATTTAGATGAAATATTTTACACCATGTGTAATTCGGTCCAACTTAAAAGATAGGATAGTTTTTATTTCAAAGTTTTTAATATTTTAATAAACTTTTTAATAAATTTGTATAATTTGTATTTTGAGATTTATGTTGGAAATTTGTATTTATAGATAGTTGCTATTAGTTTCAATAATAATAATCTGTCTGTTTGTCGTTTGTTTGTTGCCATGGTAACATGATGCCTAACCATCTATAAACAAAAATTTCCATCGACAATTTCAAAATTTCTGTTTGAGTACCTCCCAGAGTTGGGCCTATTACTTTTTAACTTAGCAGTTAGCCTACCTTCTGCTCATAGGTCTAATATATCTCTGTACCAAATTAAGTCACAATTTGTCCAGATGTTTAGGACAAACTAACAAACAGACAGAAATCCAACAAAATAAGAGAGAGGATTTTTAAAAAGGGCTACGAAGTCTGAGAATCGGCTACTATCTAATTTTCATACACCCCCAAGTGATAAGGGTTGTCAAAACCTAATTATGAGAGGTGCTTAATCGGGGATTTTGTGATTTACGTATGAAATTTTTGTTTATATACCTATGGTTGCTATGGGTTATAGGATTTAAAATTAATATTTATTTATTAGTGGTTGCCATTATTTTATTAACTCTATTTTACTATCCAATTATTTTGCTTAGTAATTTGAACCCTCCAAGGCTGTGCAACTGTACGCGATTATAGTCATTCAAAAATTAATGATAAACGTTATCGAAGCCAGCATTTTAAATGGCAAGTTTCGAAGTGAAAATATATAAATACCACGAATCCCTTTTATATCTACAGTTGATGGGCCAATTCATTTGAAACGTATTCAGTTTCCGATTAGATTGGCATTTGCAATGACTATCAATAAGTCACAAGGCCAAAAGATGTCTGTTTGTGACTTAAATTTGTGCACACTATGTTTTTCACACAGACAATTATACGTGGCATGCTCTCGAGCAGGGTTTATTCTATAAGGATTTTTCCCTACTGCCCAAACACACTGAAAAGTTTGTTTTATGAAATTGTTTTGGATTATAATATTTATCCTTCCTTCAAATAAATTATACATATATTGATATTTTTTTAAAGTGGAAAATAATTCACCATAATTTAAATTGTCTTAACCATTTCATGAATTTAAAAATTTCACAACTTTATATACATTATTATATACTTACTAATTACTATTTGTGTTACCAAATATTTGATTAATTCGTTTAAAATGAAAATCAATTATTGCCGATGAAGCAGCGATTACAGCAAAAATGTTACATAATTATTCAAAAACGTGTTTGGGTTATTGGGTATACTTTGGCACCCCTCTGTTTTTTGCATTTTATTGGCCATCAATTAATTTCAAATGCTCTGATAGGTATTGTATAAAAGTAAAAATATATTATTGTGCAGATTTTATAACATAATGCGTGTAATATAATATGTATGGAGCCATGGAGGTGATGTATACCTATTATTTCTTGAAACTTTTAACTTTCAAATTTCTTTAATTTATTAAACATATATAAGTAATATAACACTTCATATACCCCGTACGCGCGTATATTATATTATATACCTATATTAATATTTGACAAAAAAATAATCATCGAATAGTAAATGGCTTAGAGGCCAATTTGTTTACGGCGTCTATTTTTAATGATGGTGAAGTCTTTGATAATATCTTCATAACTATATGTTATCTTCAGCCCACAAAGATCTAAATGTGTATTCCGTTTTTCTCACAACTAATACAAAGTCCTATCATTACGTCTCCTTTCACTCCAAGTTAATCCAACACTTACACAACAATCCATTAATAGAACGCCTATATCTTCTCTCACAATCCCCGATAACCCCCAGGGATGTCTTAAACACTCCTGGCCTAGAGATCTCCTAGTTTAATCTGTCGGGGGCACTATTGAGCGCCCTCCCCTATCGGCCTTATCTGTCAATCTTGCTATGTAAATATTATATCAAAATTACTTATTGTGCTGAAATGTTGTATAGATTGTAATTATATTTTTAATAAAAAAAAACTCTATGTTATCTTAAAATGTCACTTTAAATGCTTCATAGCTAAAATATTTAACCTTTTATCCGGCATGAAAATCCAGAGTAGATTTTTTTATTAATTTAAACTTTAAAAATGACTTCTCTTCAATACTGTTGATGATAATTAATAAAAGATACATTCTTAAAGCGATCTCAATATTGGGAAAATAATCGCTATTTGTACAGTGAAAAACTTTTTTTCCAAAAGGTTGTAATATTTTAATACATTAATACATGCAATCTTTGTCACTCATGAATTCATTTTTCTTGTCTTTTGGAAACTCACTGTAAAAAATTTTAAACTGAATCAGTTCATTTCCAAATGTTCATCTAAATCATCGTCATATTCATATATTTTTACTAAATTGTCAATCAATGACAACAACAACGACACCAAGACGCGCGAAGTGACTCAGCTGACAATAGGTAATCTGTTGTTTACAGTCACAATTGTTTTATAGTTCTTATCTAAATACTGATGGCAATAAAAACTACACAACGCATGAATGGTACTGTTTTCGTCTTATATTTTTAAGTATACTAATAAAAAAATTATTTTGCGGGCTTTTCTGTGATGTGGGCTGTAGCTTAAAATACGAAACTTGCATTTAATACGCCCTTAAAAAAATAAAGAAGTTTAGACTTTTTGAGAAACAATCGATGTATAATTTAATATGAAACGATTAGATCTCGAAGCACAATTATATTATTATTTATTTCATAGCATATGTAACATTTATATATATACCGTATGTTTTGAAATTTTTGTAGTTACAAGCTATTAATCGGAACAAAGAAACTGTAATTTTGGAGTCATAGTGGCGTAGTGAACTAAAAATTTTCCAGAAGCAAAGAAAATTATACTAAGAAGTAAGAACCCACCTAGTAACTACCACTATATATACACGCAAAAAGTTGTGAAAGGTAGCTAACATCAATTTATACAATTAATGGATAAAAATATAATATGATAAATTATATTTAAGATCGTTGTATTGACTATATCTATTGAATATCATATTAGGTGTTCATATTTTATATTTATAATTAGGAGACCGCTGACCACCACCCACCCCAGTGGCAATTGCCTCTGAAATTATCGTTCAAAATACCACTGGTTAGATGTATAGAATGTTCGTAAGATGCACTGTACCACATTCTAAAATAAAACAAATCAATCAAAGGTATACAAATTTATATAAACAAATATAACATAAATATAAACAATTTTCGTTTCTTGGTTAAAAATGTTTAGAAACCTAAAACTTTTCTTTGGAAATCTGAAACGACTGAAACGAGAATATTGTATATATATATAATATGCTATAATTTAATTTAGAACTAGAAAAAAGTTGTATCGAATTCAATAATTTTACCCATGTAAATTCAATTTATAAATTTCAACATATTTCTTCTTAATACTTTAATAGATTTAAAGTATTCAATAAAAATATTATATAAATATATATATTTAGTCAATAGTCATTATAGTCATGTAATTAGTAAGTAACTATTTTGTTTTCGGACAAATGGTTGGAGGTAAAAAAGGATAAGTAGGTATTAAAGTATGTACCATACATAGTAAAATATTATTTCTTGTTTATACAATACCTACAACAACAATATCTAGATACCAGATTTACAGTAAGTATTATGTAATTTTATGTACCTATACTAATCTAGTTAAAGTCAAAAGATCTGATGGACTGCTTTTCACGTGCTCGCATGATTTGTAAATGTATACAACAACACTTGACAAAACGTCAAAACGCATCCCACCACGGTGACGTCAAATTACACATAATATAAATGTGTCAGCTATTAAAGTATTATGTAAGACCCATATATCACGCGTCTGATTATATCTATAATATTAGTAATAATTAATAATAATGATTATTATAATCGTTAACCTATCTAATATAACACCCAGACCCTTCCACAAGTAGATATCACAAAATATAATATTTTAGAACATAATAAGGTAAACATATTGAATAAAAACTATATTTGTTTATAGTGGTATTATTGTTATATATATATATAATATATATACTATATAGTTATAGTACCAATATATGTTTAAGAAATTATGATAAACGAATTCGGTCATTTTATGTAGTGATTTGAAAAAATCTTATCCGAGAGACTTAATAATATTATAACTATTCACTAGGTACTATTATAGTATACCTGCAACCTGCTAATAGAGTTATCTACCTCAGGGGAATCGTTAGAAAGACTTTAGAACCTTTGTTTTTCGAATCTTGTTACAACCTCCCTCTACCTACTAAATAATGCTCATAAATATTTAAAAAAATATTTTAAAATTTTTTCAATGCTCAAAAAATAATTAAAATAAAATATTATAAAATACAAACAAATCAATATCATTATTATACATTATAGGTACATAAAGTTACAAAGTTTAATTAATAAATATAATAGTTATGAAATGTTATTTATTTATCAACAATCTTTGTATATAAATGAAGGATGGAATCAACGTGCAGCCAAAATTACTGAACCGATTTATTTGAAATTTTCAGTAAATGTACTTATTACTATGTATTGGCGCACTAAAAAGAAAGGATTTTTCGAAATTCGCATTTTAAAAGCTAAAGAGAGCATAAAATCGATAGACATTTTGAAATTTACGATGGAAATTTTTGTTTATAGATGGTTGCTATTAGTTTCAATAATAATAATCTGTCTGTCTGTCCTTTGTTTGTTGCCATGGTAACATGATGCCTAACCATCTATAAACAAAAATTTCCATCGACAATTTCAAAATGTCTGTTTGAGCACCTCCCAGGGTTGGGCCTATTACTTTTTAACTTAGCCTATCTTCTGCTCATAGGTCTAATATATCTCTGTACCAAATTTCATCACAATTGGTCCAGCCGTTTAGGAATGCATTAAGGACAAACTAACAAACAGACAGAAATCCAATTAATTTAACACATGGTTTGAGGCGTATAAGAGAAACGATTTTTAATGGGCTACGGTGTGAACGGGTTCAGCTAGTATACTATAATTTGTCTAGAATCTAGGCACTGTTTTAAATAATTTTATTTTACTTATTATTCATATTATATAAGATCATAACGATTAACGAATCAAGTATAAATTAGAGATTACAAAAATATAACTATTAGTTTTTAAAATTTTGTCTAGGCCCAGTTTACATATCACTTTTTTACACTTGATAAGAATTCAGGCGCAGATTAATGTGTGATTTTGTGTTTACCTGTAGTACCTATACTTTGGCCACAGTTTACAATCGCTGAATTTTTTTACTTCCATAAATGTTAAACATTTCCAAAAAAAAAAAATAATAATAATAATAAACAACTAGGTATTTTAGTTTACTTGTGCAAGTTGTATTTGAATAGTACAATATATTTCAATTTTTATTACATTGCTGTCATAATATATTATATCAATTATGTTATTGAACATTACGCTGTATTCAATAAATGTCAAAAATGAACGGTGTGCATTCTACATATAGTTGTCTCCCATCCTTATCAAAAATACACTAGTTTCCTCCAATGATCAGGTAGTTAATAATTATTATAGATGAGTTACCCCCAAAAAAGGTCACAACAGTTGCCTCCCATATAAAATTAAGAAGTGGTTCATTGACTTCACTAAAATAATAAAATACACCACATTGTACCCTGACCCTAACCATACGTAATATTTTATGTTATAGATCACACAATATTATATACTTATTAATTGTCATAAATTACAAACTTGATTTTAAATTTTAATACATGATGTTTGAAAATATTTGAAACCACTAATAATCGTATTCACTGCTCATTGGAAACCAAAAAGAAATTAGTATTAAATCTATTTCGTTTACAATAAAATGTAGGTTTATATTGAGACTTCGAGAGGTGCCTAATTTAAACAAAAATTATGGAATTTCAACTTATAAGTATAACGTTTTACTTATTATTGTTTATTTTTTTAAATCTTTGCACAAAATTAGTATTTGTAGTTAATATCATGTTAATAATAAATAGATAAATTATAATTTTAATGTTTACATGCATCAGTATGGTAAATTGGTAAGCAATGTAAGAAGTAAATACACTTAAAATTATTTTAGCCAAATCTAAATGGTTACTGTAGTTTAAAGATATTAATTCATTATACTATAAAGATTTAACCAATTTAAGATTAAATAGGTACCTACTTAACTAACCCAGTAACAAATTCACAATAAAACTGTAACTATTATACAGTCTCTAGAGAAATAATCAATAGGTAGGTACCTAATGAAATTCTGTTAAACAATAATTTTCAACATGATAAAGCATACTATAAAATCTCGTAAAAATTAAGCATATCCAAGATTCCAAGATAATATTATAATAGGATCTAATGTACCTATCCATCATTATATTTATACTGATTTATAACTGATTAGGTGAAAGTTGTTAATTTTAAATGATTTAAACTATTTCGTTGAGATATCATAACTTTACTAATGTTAGTCTTGCATTTGTTTTGGTAGACACAATATTAAGTTTTATTAACTATCATTATAATAGTATAATGTTAATAACTAGTACCTAACTAATAAATAATAAAAAATGATTATAAAATTATATTAACTGTTGCTTCACAATTTTTATTATACAAAAAAATATAATGCATTATTATACAATTTAAGTTAGATTAGTAATATATTTTAATAAAAACAACTTAAATAATATTTTATTAGTTACTAAACTGATCCATGAAAGGGCGAGGCACTATTTAGTATTTAGTATATAATACCTATTGTTTATCTGTTAACTTTTATAATACCTATAATAAAAATAGGAAAAATGATAATGTATCATTTAATAATCTAGGTATTATGAATGACTAGAAATAATTATTGTATCTTATAAATTGTAAGTACCATCAGGCATCTTCAAAACTATTCATTGTTATGAATCAAAAATTATAAGAAAATAGTTATGAATGTTATGATTATTAGTTTCTACCTTCTACTCTGCAATTTAGAAATTATTTAGATTTTTGACAATTCAAAAATATGCAATTGTTAACCTCAATTATCAAAATAACTGGATCGCTGTGGTATAATTTTATATTTTATAAGTTATGAGTTATTTCATCAAATTGAATAATAAGTTAAGCATTAATAAATTTGCTTAGTGAATAAAATACTATAATAATTAACAGGGTTTTCTAGTTGATATACTTCCATGTTTTTATTGAATGGTTTAATTAAACTATCAAGCAACAAAACTTCATTCGTTATAGGAAACCTCAATAGAAATTAATTTTCAAGAGTGATGATATCCCTACCAGTCAGTAAATTTTCGACAGCATACAACACCCACCAGCTGTAGTCATGAGCAGAAGCAAATCGTTATCATATAAAATTGAATAAAGATTAGAAGTTTTATGGCAAATAAAATGAACATTCTTACTATACATAATATGTAGGTATATTGTATAGTATATATTATTATGTTATAACATATCAACTAAAAAGAATTGAATTACCCATGTTTCACAATTTTAATAAACAATTAAATTAATCGACTTTATGTGTATTCCAACAGTCGCACATTTATAAAACTAAAATAATAATAGTGTAATATAAATATTATAATTTATAAATATCACAAATTGGAATTAAACTAATTAATAACAGAATGTTAAAATGTACGATTAAGAATTTTAAAATCACTCAAAAGTGCCTAGAACCATTAATTGATGAATTCCAGGTACCCTGGAGTATGCACCTAAGACACTAAAAAAATATATTAATTAGGTACAAATGTATACAAGATAATAAAAACATAAGTAAATTAGTATATTACCTATGTGGTGTAATTCATTGTAAAACTTGATATTTTCTAAAAATGTAAATATTTTAACAGTTAACTATTTATTATTTTGTAGATTACTTAACATTATTCAATTATAGACTCCTAGTTATAAATATAATCAAAATTTACTATTGAGAAAGCAAGAATACAAGATATTTTCATGCAATTATACAATATTTTTTTATATTTTATATACTTTATACTTAAATAATTTTATTGACAAAAGAAATTTACAATTATGTGAAATCGGATAAGTACTTCATTGCCAAAGTTGGTAATTTATAGATGTTATGAAATGATGGCAATCATATTAATAATTCTAAAATATTAGATTCTAAATACTTACCTAATTTTAAGATAAAGCTGAACCCGTTCACATCGTAAACCATTAAAAATCGTTTCTCTTATACGCCTCAAACCATGTGTTAAATTAATTGGATTTCTGTCTGTTTGTTAGTTTGTCCTTAATGCATTCCTAAACGGCTGGACCAATTGTGATGAAATTTGGTACAGAGATATATTAGACCTATGAGCAGAAGATAGGCTAAGTTAAAAAGTAATAGGCCCAACCCTGGGAGGTGCTCAAACAGACATTTTGAAATTGTCGATGGAAATTTTTGTTTATAGATGGTTAGGCATCATGTTACCATGGCAACAAACAAAGGACAGACAGACAGATTATTATTATTGAAACTAATAGCAACCATCTATAAACAAAAATTTCCATCGTAAATTTCAAAATGTCTATTGATTTTATGCTCTTTTTAGCTTTTAAAATGCGAATTTCGAAAAATCCTTTCTTTTTAGTACGCCAATACATAGTAATAAGTACATTTACTGAAAATTTAAAATAAATCGGTTCAGTAGTTTTGGCTGCACAGTGTACGTTGGATTTATATATAAAAATAATGACTTAAATCAATTTACATTTATTGACTTATTATTATAAATACCTGTAATAATATTACAACGCGTGGGTGGATTTTACCGTTTACTTGTTTAAGCTACAAATTTATATATATTATGTATTATAGATATATACATATATTTGTTGTACATTTTTTTTATTGAAGTAGTGTCACTGACCACTGAAACTGAACGCCCTCTTCTTTCAAGTACACGTCATGATGTCTTTATGTTTTTTTACTATAAGCCTTCAAAATTTACTTATTGTATAAACTAAACGTACCTATACAGATTATAAATATTCATTTTAATAAAATAAAAAATTTAAAAAATCTTGTCAACAATATTTGTATGTGGAAATATTTTTTTGTGATAAAATTAATATTTTTAAAGATAATTAAAAAAAAAAAATTCACATAAAATCTAAGGTGGTGGACACTTCCGGACCTCAAAGCGATGGCGACTTTTTTTGGAGTCAATAAGGAATCCCAACCAAACTTTCTTCAAAGTTTCAAAGCTTTTAGATTTAATTCCAGAAAAAATCGTTAAATTACTAAATTAAAAGAAATTTCTTTGAAAAAATTATTATAATTCAAGCCTTGTTATATTTATTTAATTTTACATACTAAAAATTGTTTACACAAATAGAAAATTCAGAATAAACAAACTTTTTAGTCTAAACTCTATAAATGTTTTAGTACAACATTGAACATTAGGATCATAATTCATTTTTCTTCCCAAATAATATATTATAACCTTATTGAATAGGTATGCACTTTTTGAGACTTAATGCATATTTTAGTTTACTAGTATTACATCAACATACCTATAAAATCTATTTGACAAAATTTTCAATATCTCTTTTTATATACTATAAATTATAATGACATTTAAATAATATATTAATGAATAATATCTATATATTCTATATCTTATAAATTATATGTACCTACCTATTATTATTTTTCATTATTAATAGATTATTTTAATATTTTGTATACTCGTAGTTAGATCACATAGTAATAATGTAGACAATATATTAACATTTATTTAACTATTATAAAACTATTATTTAATTTAAATATTTATCCAAAGTAAAATTAAGTAGACAGAAAAAAGCTAAGGAAAACCCAAAAACTATCCCAAGCAACAATAATAAATTTCTATTTTTCTCTTGTCAGTTGCCAATAATTATCAATCGTAACCATTAGCCATTAATCCTTAGTAGAACCATTAATTATAAAATAGACTATTCTATAATCAATATTCAATAGTAAAACTATGTCTAGTATATGTATTGTATTACTGGAATATATATATTATATTCAGTTAAGTCACAACTCACGGTACATTTTAAATTTTAAGAGTAAGCAAAGAATGTATTGATTTACAAAGATGTTTTCTTTCTTCTTTTTTTATTACCTACCAATCTTTTAGAGCAGTGAACAATAAAAATTCTTAATATCCATAATTCTATCTATATATGACATATTACATAATATAATATAGTATTTAAACTATTTTAAAGTAATGTAGACAATCTATGGCGTACAATGGGTACAGGTTACTTATATCACAGAATTCATGATATACATAAACTGATAAACGTATATAGGTACCTACAATAAATTATTGTAATTAACTATTATAGATAGAGTTAAACCACTGAGTAAATGAAATTACATTTATAATGTGGTTAAACATACGTCATAATTCAAAGTAATTAAAATAAAATATTTAATTATAACTAAGGCTAGGATTAGTAGGATTTATTTGTAACTTGATTATTGTTGTTGTCAGTTATGTTCACAAATCACCTTAGGTAATGTGAAAGGTGGTGTTTTTATTTTGAATATTTTTGCATATTTTAGACAAAATGCATTATATTATTGCGTATTTTGAATAAAATGATTACTGCAAATATTATAAAAACGCGAAAACAATCATATTTTATGATATATTTCGTTACTAGAAGTTTTTACGTAATGTGATGTAGAACAGTTTTAGTAAATATAAGATCATATTAATGCCAAACAAAAGATAGTTCAGTTTTGAAAAATGAAAACATAATAATATTATGTAATTGTTTCGTATAATACATTTGAGTAAAGTTAATAGTTAGGAATAATATTTTATTGGTTTTAAAAAGTTAATTTTTTTTTTTTTAGTGTATATTTCATTTATTTATGTATAATGTATAATATAATAATACTAATTGTATATTTTTAATAAGTCATATACATGTATATTTTACAATTTTTTACTGCATGTAAATCCTAGCCCTATTTATAACCCTACAAATGCTACATTATATACCTATATCTATAACCTATTGTACTTCGAAGTTCGAAATTGCGAGAACAAAATTATGGACATTAAACGATTAAACACATTTATATTTTATTTATGTACTGGAAATTCAAACCAAATGAACTTTGTATAGTATCTACACTCCCATTATTATTATGTTCTGATAGTACTTTAAATAGATAAAACAATTTAAGGAAACCTACCTACATATTTTGTACATCAACTAAACATAATACATTGTGTAGGTAGATACTAACTGTACCTGATTTATGTGTTCATGTAATTACATATTTAATGCATTTGTGTAACACTGTATATTCCATAAGTATATTTATTTATATATATAACAATATGTCCATATTGCAACATAATTCAACATTTAAATCGTTAAAAATTGAAATATAATATAATATGTACTTAATAATAATTTATCCCATACGTAATATATAATATGTAGTATATAATATGCACTAAGCAGGTCCTATTAATAGTAAGTAAGTACCTACCTTTTATAATTTATGACATAAATGTATAAATAAAAAATAAATGTTTCAATTTAAAAACAATGCATAACAATTAACAATATAATGAAGTAGTCTAAAAGTATTGTAAAACTATATGAAATCAAATATATAGGTATAGGTGCGTATCTACTTATTTTTATTTGGCAAATTATACATACTGAATATTATAATATTAATATTTGTCAGTACTCAGTCAATCTCAAAACATTCTAAAATTAGATCAGAATATCACTTTGCATATTGGCCATTAAATTTAAATTAAAGAATTTAAATACTGCAACACAATAAAGAAAAAGTATCTAATTAGTAATTAATAATTAGGTATTACAATAAAGTTAATATATCCATCATATTACAAAAAGTTTAATTGTATTGTTTAATATATTCGTAAATGTAAATAAATAGTAATATTAAGTATTAATAGGCTAAAGGCTAAAGCTTAAGCTATAGGAACGACTTTAGAGAAAAAAGAATTAATGATAAGTACAGTTTATGTAGTAATTGGAAGCTAGATATATACATAGTAAATTATCGTTCACCAGTAAGTTTAGATAGGTACTGTGCTTTTCTTCTTGATATTAGAGGGAATGCACCTATAATTAAACTTTTAGGTAAGAACATATTTTATCTGTGTTCACTTGTTCAGTTTTTACAATATTTTAATTTTTAAATGATTTATGAGTATGAAAAATATTAAACATTTGGAAATTCTTATAATTCGAACTAAAATTTACTATGTCGTACACTCGTACGTGTGTAAGACGGAGAAAACACATGCGGGTGTGATGTCCTCATAATGGAAAAAAGTTACCTTATCGATCACTAAATAATATCATGTGTGCTTGTGTAGGTGGTACAAGCATAGACATAATATTATATTATGTCTATGGGTATAAGGGGTATAAGGTATTAAGTATCTACTATCTATATTCTTTACAAATTGATGAAGTATAGATACTCACCTTGGAATTTCCTCTAGCTTTGGTTTATAATCATACACTAGCCATTTAACTGATTTCACTTTGATAAATAATGTAGGCTGTAGTTATATTATTCAGATATGATAAAATGAGAAAATCATAGCTGTTTTTTGTTAAATGTATCTTGTTTATTACACATATTATTGTTTTCTCCCTATTACTGTTGTACCTATACATCCCTGAGTATTAAATAACTCCAATAATTAAATACCTTTATAAGGGTACAACAATTTACAAAACGCAAATAACGAGTTACAATTCGTTTAGTCGTGAACGACGTGAATTCGTGAACAACTATAATTGTACGATAAAAAAATCTTATACATATATCGATAAGAGTGATATCAATTTGATTGCCAATTTCCATTAAATATAATTTCGCTATTACCCTAGAACAATATTACAAAACCGTCATGACCTACCTGTTTATCAAGATAAACGTTACATTATGTCCAATTAAGATTATTATAGTAGTTATCTATTATACTGATACGTTTTACGCATAGAAGGTACTAAAAATTAGACTTAAAAATTAATATTTTAGGTTTCCATACATTTCCGTTGGAAAATTTAAAACTAATATAGTTATAAACATTGATAAAATATACTGTAAGTGTTAAGTAATATAATATAGTTAATTAATTGTACTAAAACCTTCATACGGTAATCTATACGATTTATTCAGTTGAATCAGTTGTAAAACTCAGTTTGTGATATAAGTCCCAAATCCCAATTTGAGTTTTATAAGCGGTGCCGACTATACCTAGTTGAATATTATCAACTTACCCATACCTATTGTACAATTACTGATTAGGAATTAGAAAAATTATTTTATTTTTTATCAAAACAAATTTATTATTTCATACCTTAAAGGCTTAAAGTGAAATGCTTAAATATTTTAAGTACCTACTACTATAATTTATTATTTGTTTTTAAGGAAATAGAAAGCTCTTGTTTATTGTATTACTTTTAAAAGTTTAGAATAATACTATCACACTACCTAATCACATGATAAATATATGGTGCACCTAATCACATGATAATAGCAAATTTTTAAAAATAAATTTTATTAACATTACAATAATTTCAAGTTTCTATACCCAATCAAATTATATTTTACACTAATTAAGAGATTTAAAATTACTATTTAATAACTAATGAAAAAATAAACTTAATATACACCTATTATACTAAAGTCTATAATTATGATAATTATGTAGTAATGTATTACCTACCTACTGTAATCTATATTATATTTTCTTGTTTATTTACAATAGGTAACTGTTTTCGTATTTTGTATTTTTGTTTGTATACAAATTAAATAATAAACAAAATATATAACTATTATATTATTATAATATTATTCACATCAGAATAACTAATTAGGAATTTTATAATTATATTTAATAAATATAATAATTGAATTAGATAGTAAACTAGTCACATATTATTAATTATTTAATAATCATTATTCTTAAACTATAAAAATTATTTCATTTTTTAATAACCAATGGGCAACAAATTCTACAGAGATTAATTGAAATTAAGAATATTTTAAAATAGCAATAATTTATGTACTCGTGTGTGTGGGTATAACTGGTATAAGTAAATGAAAGACATAACAATTATATAAACTAATTATAAAGTCTATAGAAAATTCTTGACATCTAAGCATAATGTTGTGTGTCATAATATGAATATTATGATATATTTATATATAATATTATTTTTTAAACAATGTTTTTGTAAAATAGGTATCTAGTTAAGACCGTTTACATAAACTTTTATATACATGTAAATGTAAATTTGTAATCATAAGCCAATGTTTAATGTAATCGAGGAGAATGTATTTCTTTATATTTCAATAATTCAACCGACAACTTTACTAATGTGATGAGTTGATAATTTATTGTAATAAATCATGGATACGTATTTAAATTAAATAATAAAGATTATTATTGTATACCTACGAAAAATTATTTTAAGCGGAAACAACCATTACGATAGTACTCGGTATATTTCATAATATAAATTATGATATTGTTATTAAAGTAATTAATTTTACAATTAGTTTAGACTATAGAAGTTATAATACAGTAGGTTGTATTATTTTTTTCCTAGAACATTGCATTTAAAAATATAATGTGTGTAATAATGTATAATAATATAATTAAACGTTGCCTGTTCCGACAAATGATTTTAATATTAAATAATGAATATAATTCATAATTCAAAAATGTAATTTTGTCCGAAATTGAACATAAAATGTATATAAAAAAAGCACTACATTTTTTTAGATTTTTAGGTTTCAATTATACTGATAAAACTGAATAGTTTATAAATACTATTCAGTCGTATTAAGCATCATGCCTGTAAGAAGATATTAAACTATCATGTTTCATTTGAAATACTTAATACTATATAAATGTGTGAATGATCACCTGAAGTAAAATCTTTATTAATCTGGCTCTTGAACTATCTACTTAATAAGAAAAGTTCCTTACTACTACATTTGAACTTAAGATATAAAAATTTCATATATAATATAATAAAACTCTATAAAATAACTTAAAATGTTTATAAAAATGAATGTTTTTAAATATTTTTACATATTACATAGGTATGTATTATGTTGATCTTTTATATTACATTTTCAAGCTTTTGGACCAAACGATAACCATTTTATCTACATTTATCAAGTAGGTATAGAAAATAATCATATAAGATATAAATATCTCAATAAAAATTGCAAGTTTAAAAGGTGATTAAGATTAACAACTTGGTTTTTAAGTTACATCAAAATCACCAGTAGAAAACTGGTTTTTCTCAATTATTTAAAAAAATACTGGAAATCTCTAATTTTAAATTAGTTTAAATTAATTTATTTAATTTATTAATTTTAAATAAATAGAGTACAAGGTGTAAATTAAATCCTTTTTTTTTTTATCCAAAATCACTTTCAAAGTTGAAAATCAAAGCATTTTATCAACTACTCAGTACTCACCATATAAACGTATTAATAAAAAAATAATGATTTCCTTTTGGGTATAAGACTACTTTACTGGGCGACTTTATTTTTTTAATTTTCTTTCTTTTTTGAAAAGGGGTGTTTTAACGAGTTAAGAACGATGGTGCTAAAATAAATTGGCGGAAATAATTAGTTTTTAAGTTATGAGTGTTATGAGGATTTACAATTATTACTGTATATTGTATATACGTTTAATAGCCCAATACCGGGGGCTTCAACGGATTTCATTTTTATGCATTTTTTTTCTGTTTATAATGTTTTGAATTGTAAAAATAGTACCCTAAGAAGTGTTTTAACTCAATGCCTACTTTAGGTGGCGTTGCATAGCAAGTCGAGGGATATTTTTCGATTTGCTAAGCGGAGCGATGGCGCCGAGGAGCTTAGTGACGAATGCTGATACGTGTGCAGAACTAAAAACTAATATTTCCGCCAATTTATTTTATCACCATCATTCTTAACTCGTTAAAACACCCCTTTTCAACAAAAAAAATTTGAAAAAATAAGGTCGCCAGGTAAAGAAGTCTTGTTCCAATAAAAACGTTTAAATAATCATAATGATAAAATAACGTTTCAAAATTATTGTCAATAATCCATTGGTAGGTATTGAATTTAAAGTATAACAAGTGGTATAAATAATAATAATTATAAAGTACAAAATAAAATGGTAATATTTCTTAGAATTAAACACGAGTTCATGCCTAATTCCAAGACTTGTCTTAACTACAAATTACAATACACACAGAAGATTGGATATAACATTCTTATTAGGTTTTAGGTATACGAATAATTCTATTTTCAAGAGATTACCTATTATTTCTATTAGTGGCATTGTAACGTTGTTCAAGTTGCCGAGGTATTTCATTCCAAGTAAAAAATTCATGCCATGACTTGAAGAAAGAGGATAACCAATTTCAAATGAGAAATTTAATGAAAGGAGAAAAAATAATGTTAATGAACTTAAGTGTATTTTAAAACACCACAATTTATATGGATTTTGAAATTATTTTACGATTGTTATGTACAGTTATACAAATTTATCTGTACCTAACTCACGATGTTTTATGATCTTAAAGATTTGAATAAATTGTATTACATAATATAATATTATGATGTTTTAATGGCAAAATATTTTTTTTTTCAGAATATTCAGAATTTATTTTTACAACTACGATATTACAAGTTCATTAAATTGGTTATCGATTTTTATTCTACGATATTTTATCTAATCAATAGTCAACTCACTAGTCACTACTCGATATAATCACGAAAATATATATGTCTGGAAGTTTCATGCAGGGAATACCACTTGTATAGATAAATTTAGGAATAATATTTGATATCATACTGTTTTAACGATTAAATTCCAAGTCACCCATCGGCTGTGCCTGTCTCTACTGTGTCCAGTGTCCACTCTTCAGTCTTCACTTTTCAGTACTCAGTCGTATTTCTGCCTTCTGGCTCTTTCTTCTTCTTTGCTTTTTTCTTCGAATTTCTATTTGAACAAAATAACAAGAGAACATTACTCAAGTATTTCTTTCAATTTTTATTTTATTTTATACAAAAAATAATCTTGCTGCAGTTTTACGCGTGTTAAGTCGTAGGCCATAGCCTTTAGGCTTTTTCTACCAGTTAAACATATTTTATTTTTCTGACTTTTACACAACATATCAACAGGTCAGTATATTATTTTATATTATTTAAAAATTTAATAAAATAGTAGGTACTAATAATATTATATAAAATATCTATATTTTATTATTGTTTATTCGATTTGAGGAAATTATTTTTTGTTTATTTTAATACTTTATTCAAGTATTATACCTATTCTTTATATTTAGATACAATATTGATAAAATAGTTATTAGTCTTATTCTATAAAAATAGTTCATTATATAATATATAATATAGATGTCCATTAAGGATAAACCGTTAATGTTAAAAAAAGTGGCAAAAAATATTATTTATTACTTTATTAGGTTTAGCCGTTTAAGTACATAATAATTATTAATAATATTAACTATGCATTGAATCAAAGTAGTCAATTAACTATTATTTTTAAGTTACTTGTATATTAAATTACTATATTAAAATTAATATGCTACATTAAAACATAAATTATTACTTCCTATTCCTTTCCCGCGCTTAACCCTAATTGTGATATCATTGTGTATAAAACTGTCTCTATAGTAATAGAGATTGCAACATATTATTTGAAAAAATGATTAGGTATTTAATAATTAAACATATTTGTTTAAAAATTAACTAATTTTATTTTAATTTAATAATAAATATATATTTAAATTATATTAACGTTGGATAAATTTAAGTTTCATTCTAATACCCTATGTCCTAAATGCTAAAATATAAACTATTCTAACAATTATGTATTGATCTATTTAAATGAATATATTTTGCTAATAATATGATCAAAATTAATTCTCATGTAAAATACATTACCTAAGAGGACATTATACCTGAATGTGTTGTCTCTGTCTTAATAACGTGCATCATAGTAAATCTGAACAATTTAAAGTTGTAATATTTTTTACATAGTCATAACTCACTTTTAATTGATAATATCCATAAAAGTATATGACATTTCTTATGTAATACCTACCTTTAATTACCTTTAAATTTTATGATAGGTAAATTTACTCTAATATAAAGCTAACATCTCAAAATGTGTTCTGCTGAACTCAAATTTGCCATGATACATGCTAGTAAAACAAAGACATCATATAACGTCCGATTAATGACATTGTGTGAAAATAAAATTAAGAGTTGTTAATTTTTGGTTATTTTGTCTACCTACCTATACAATTTTCTAGTAAACTCAATTCTGTTACTATGAAGAATACTGTATTGTATTATTTTTAAACAATTTTAGAATCTTAACTAGATATACCCAAGCCGGTTTACTTAATAAAATATTAAATATAAAGAACAGACAAGTGATTTATGAATTTTAATAGGCAGACATATTATGTTTTGTAGATTGTAAAATAATAATATAATGCAGCAGTTAACTCGAGGTAGTCGGTAGTTGTGATGATAAATAAGTAGTTACTAATACTTTTTATAAAAACAAAAAAAAAATCAAAAACATGTTTTCCATATAAGTTGTTAAAATCTTTAAATCCTTACCCCTAACCTAACCTGTATACAAGTTTAAATTGAGTGATTCACAAAATGTGAATATTCTTATTAATTTCTATACTAATGAATTTAATTAATTCTTATTTTTTATTTTGTAAATTTCTTATTTATATTTTTTAACCATATTTTTAAATACTAGATATTTTTATACCATTTAAGGAGTTTTCTTTTTAAAATAAAAATCACCTTTTTAACTGCAAAATTACTGTTTTGAAAATGTTTATGTATATTATCCTCACTATATAATATTATATATATACCTAAATAACTTCTTGTTACAATTTTTATTAAATAACATCTATATCAGGGCATTATTCAGGAATTTGTAATCATTGGACAAACAAAAATATGTACCTCATTATACAGTGTTAAAATTTAATGTAATTTAAGTACAAAAAAAATAGGTGCCCAGAGCAACAGCACCCTGTAGCATCCCCCTTAATATGGTCCTGATCTATATTTTTATTAAAATCATCTGATTATTAAGTTACAGTTGGAAAGATTTTTTTTCATGTGATTCAGTTACATTTCTGTAGGTATTTTTTTAAAATAATACAATTAAAAACTAATTACAATTATACAAATAAAACAAATTTATTTCAACAATATAAAAAATGATTTTATTTTATTAGTATAATCAATAATGTATATAAAAAAAATTGTAAACGTAGGTCTTAAAATTAAAATGTATAAATACTATTTTGTCACAATTTACGAATTATACCAAGATATGCTAAAGATTAACTGATAGCAGATTAGGTTCTGTGTGAACTATTTTACTCTTCCACTTCCATTGTTTATTTACGTAGGTATACAATTAGGCTAATGCATTTTTTATGCTTAAAACCACAAATTATGCTCAGTATTGATGTGTAAAAATCTAAAAACCCAGACCTTACTAATAATTAATTATATAACCTAATGTACTACACACATAATCAGTGCCGGATCTAGAAGGAGGAGAGGGGACAAGTGGATATCTTTGCCCCAGGCGTGGGTTAGGGTGCTGTTGGTATAAAGGCGCTCTTAAGTGTTGACAACCCGCATACAAATACTATGTAAGGGTGCTAAATTTTTATTAGTCCACGGGTATTAAATGTCTTAAAACCAACACTGCACATAATATATTATGTTATTTTATTGTTATTAATTAGGTACCTACGTTAGTATATTTGTATAATTATACTTTACCTTTACTCTGTACAAGCTAATCGCGTTACCTAACCCTCACTAGTATAATAAGTACATATTGTTCTCATTTAACATTTTTTTTTTTTTTTTTTGAAAGTACCTAACTTTGTAAAAAAAATAAAATTAATTACGTTTTTAATGATTTTAATATACATTTTATTTAATTTTAACTATTCAATAAAATTAAATCTAAATAATTAATGTCAAATATTTTGTGTTATAGAACATCATGACTTTCCCGACTGCTGTGAAAAAATCTGGACCTCTTACAATCTCCAAATCTGGATCAGGATCAAAGGCTTTATCACCAGGATCTCCTAAATCACCTGGTTCTCCTCAGATACTACCTGGATCTTCTAAAGCACCGCTGGCTAGTAAGGCTTCTGAAAAAATCAGTGCTGGGTCTTCTGTGAAGAAACCATCTGTTCCCTTGAAAAGCTCAACTATTAAAAATGTTACCAAACCTATTGTTGATGCTAAGTTAGAAGTTGAAAAAACTTCAACTTCTGCTGCCAAAGGAGTGACAAAATCTGTGACCAAACCACCTCCACTTAATATCAAAATAACGGATGCTAAAGGATTGCAATCACCTAAAACTCCAACAAAATCATCAATTAAATCTCAAATGTTGACTAAATCTCCTTTGATAACTAAGCCTGCATTAGTTTCTAAATCAACTTTGGTTTCAACTGGAATGGTTAGATCACCATCAATTACTAAATCATCTCAAGCATCTGTCACTTCGCCAATGTCTAAATCTTCTCAAGTAACCACTGGAGTTAAGTCTTCAACTACATCTCCTCTCCCAATTAAATCAACTTTAACACCAAAATCATCTGCTGTGTCTTCTCCAGTTGCAAAATCTCCTTCAGTAGTATCTAAAACAAATTCTACAGTTCCAAAATCACCAACAGGGATCACTTCTACTCTTACTTCTAAGTCAGTAACATCTACAGCAAATAAAGTGAGCACTACATCATTAAAATCAAAAGAACAAACAATTGTTGCAAAACCTACTACTCCGGTTAAAAAAGCACCTATACTATCTGTAAAGGGTTCTACAAGTGCTAAGAGCCCAACTGCACCAACAAACAAACCACCAGTGATATCAAAAAGCTTATCTACGACTTCTAGCCTAAAATCAAGTTCTGTGAAGACACCGACTTCTCCTTTAAAATTAACCAAAGAACTAACTAGCACTGTGAAGATATCAGCTTTAAAGTCGACTAACAATTCTACTGTGATTTCCAAATCGAATGCTACATCTTCAAAGGCTATTGTTAAAAAAGAATCTAGCTCTTTATCGCTACTTTCCGTTAAGTCTTCTTCGACAATAAAGTCAACTACTTCACCAGTGTCAAAAACTTTGACTTTGAAAGCTAATGTTACTCCATTATCATCATCATCATCATCATCATCAGTTACTAAGAATTTGATTCCTAAATCACCGGTAGCAAAAACTAGGCCATTGGCAGTTGTAAAAATTCCATCATCACCTACAGTGAAAACTCCACTATCATCGAGTATAAAAACTCCATCATCGCCAATTGTAAAAACATCATTGTCGACAGCCCCAAAAATTAAAACTCCATCGCCAGCAGTGAAAACTAGAACTCCTTCACTATCGTTGATAAAACCACCTTTGTCTCCAGCAGTTAAAAAAATGGTACCAACCAAATTGATATTAAGCCCTGGACCATCTAAAAGCAAATCTCTTTCATCTTTTAGACTCAATTCAGTTTCTACTGAGAGTTTGGCTTCAAGGACATCTTTAAAATCTCCCATGACTCCTAAATCTACCAGAGTGGTTCCAAAAAGTCCTTCAAAAATAATTAAGAAA
Source organism: Aphis craccivora (assembly GCA_009835225.1). Lineage (NCBI taxonomy): Eukaryota > Metazoa > Arthropoda > Insecta > Hemiptera > Aphididae > Aphis > Aphis craccivora. The sequence continues at coordinate 30,280 of VUJU01001025.1, read as the reverse complement.
ACTGAGGAACCAAAAGCCAAAGGTATTCGTGGTGGACAACCAATTAAGAAGACCATAGAAATTCCAGGAATAACTGAGCTGCCTTCTAATCAAGTTTCAAACGAACAAGAAATTCTTAAGTTTGATTTTGTATTAGAAAATGCATTTGATACTGTTTTAAAAGAAGAAAATGATTCTATAATTACTGAAATACCAGATCAAGATTCATTAAACCTTGAGAAATTAGAAACTCACAAAATGGTTGAAAATATTAATGATGACTTAAAAACTACTAACGATTTTGTCAATAAAGAAAGTGCACTTTCAAACATAATAAATGCTCAAAATATCCATTCATCATCAGAGGTCCATGAAAAAAATTTAGAAACTATTGAAGAAGACTCAAAAGAACCTTCATCAATACCATCACTCAATGAACAGAAACAAGAAGACATTAATATTTTATCAGACTTTGAAGTTGTGAAAAAGGACGATTGTACGCCATGTTTAAATAGTATTTCTCAATCTGCTAATGGTTGTAGTATTGCTTTTGATGACAATCATTTTAATATAACAAATGAAAATGTTTTTACAAATCAATTTGATGAAACACAATCGTGCGTTATAGATATAGATGATCACTTTGAACCTATGAATGACAAATTAGTTCTTGGAGATGTGCCATTTGAAACTGATTCAAGTCAAGATGATGTCTCTGATAACGAACAAACTATTCAAAAAGAAGTAGTCGAAAATGAAAATTGTGGTGCAGACCAAAATGATGATGTTGATGATGTATTTGTATTCACAGATAATATTTCAATTAATAGTGTTGATAGTACTGAACATTTTATTCATCAATTTATGCCAAAATCAATCAAACGATCTGAAGGTTCATCATCTATTAGTACAGATGACGGAAGTCTTCTTAGTCGTAAATCTTATTCGGAAGCTGTTGCAGGGTCACCTAAAGATGGAGAATATTATTTTGACTATGATTTTGAAATAGTTGATGATTGTTTGGACTATGATGATGAGGGACGATCAGTATTTGTTGAAGTAACAGAAAAGGAATTTCCAGAATTAAAACCAAAAGATTTATCTGGTAAAAGAAGAAGAAACAAAAAACAAAAGAAGAGGAATTACAGTAACAGAACAGAATCTCAATCTGGTAAATATTAATTTTTTTAACGCAAGTAATATAATTATTTGTCTATATTTTATAATTAATGTTGCTCTGTTGTTGACTTTTTAGATTCAAGTACTGAAATCAATTACAACCCAGAAGATTTTGATGGGAATGAATTTTGTCGTTACATCAAGATGATGAAGGATTGTTCATTTTATCCAAATGGATTATTTTCATCGGATTCAGTCAAATTATCTACTTCATCATCCTTATCATGGTTAGACATATCTATCCGTACCACTGATGATGACTTAACACCGTCTACAGAAAACTTGAGTACCTATGAAGTTTTCCAAGCAAGTAATTTAAATAAAGAATTTTTAACGTCAATAATTGGCTCCAATGAATCAACTACAACAAATGAAACTACCTGGTTTTGGAAATCTATTGAGGGTAAACATCAACCTCACAATAAGGCAAACATAACGCTTAGTCTTCAACCAAGACCTAAACATTTAACTACACCTCGTTTCATGATTCTTTTGGCACTAATTAGTGAGGCTAAAGGATACGAAATCAAACCATTATTGTCTGAAAATTTTGTCACTAGAGACTGCATGCCCAGATTTGATGAAAAAATTAGACGGCTCATGGTTCAAGGATTTTGGCTTATTGGCCGTTTAATAAATGAAAGCTTGTCTGAGGACGAAGAAATGAATTGTGGAAATCCATTTGAGTTTGTTGATGGTGACATTGGTTTATGGTGGGCAGGAATTAATATGTTGGATTGGCAAGAACACTTGAAAGAATGTGGTAGTCAAAACAAAGATTTACCAAACTGCTATCAGTTTGTTATTGAAAACATGGGCATGACTAGAGACAATACAGCTGAAGCTCTATCAATCATGAATGCTATACCCGATGACTTCATGAGTGAACTGGATATGGAAAATTTCATTCACACTGTACGTAATGTCAAGTATTACAGTGGAAACTGTTTTGTTGACAGTGAAGAGAATTTAGAAAACCAAAATGAAGTCTTTGAACAGGATGGTGAAGACCTTATAGAATGGGAAAAAAGCTCTGTTGAAAAAATCTAAATACTTGATATTTTTAACTATTGTTAAGATTAAAAATAACTATATAAATTCACTATTAAATGTAAATTTAACATATTTAATAAGATAATTAACAAATATAAATATAATGATAAGAAATATTTAACATTTATGTTTAAACATAAATTCAATAATTTAACATATATTATATTGTATTTTCTAAATTTAAATTTCTAAAATGGAACTATAGACTAAGTTTAATAATTATTGTATTATATTAATATAGATAATTAATAAGGATTATAAGTATAATGATATATTGCATGTTAAAACGTTTACCTAACAGATAAAAAATTGTAATATTTTGACTTCATTCTGAAATATTAAATAGCAATAACTCATACTGTGTATAAAATAAACTATTTATTATGTTTAAAACATGGTGTTGAAATTTGTTAACAATCGTAAGCACAATAATCTATTTACAAGAGTAAATACAATGAAAAATTAACAAACGATTGCATTACTATCAGAACCAATAAGAAAAATAATGAGTAAATGCAATTAAAATATTTTAAAAGTATTAAATACAATAATATATAATTATTAGTTAATGATATAATAATATAACATTCTGTAGATCATAAAATATCTTAAGTGATTACATTGATAGTTATCATGTACTCTTTGCTGTAAAAAAAAAATAGGAAACATTGATTTTTGTTTAATCTAATAACTTATACATAAAAACAAATAAATTTGTTTTTCTACATTATTTCATTGTTGATTACAAAATTAAGTATCACAAAACAATTATTACAGTCTGATACGATGACTTTTGACAACAAATACCTTATACGTTAATTTTTACTTCTTCCACAACACTAAATAGTAAATGGTAAAATACAAAAAAAATTTTAAACGAGATTAATGTTAACAAAAAGCATACTTGTATTATTTAAGTACCAATACAAATTAAGTACAAATTAATAAAAAAAACCTATATTTAAATTTTGATAAAAAATAAAAATAAGTACAAAAAAGTATATTTTTCATTTCATTAAATTATGTTATTAACCTATTAAAAACCACCTTTTCTCATCCGACACCGTGTTACTTTAATATTATATTATATATTGCTTTACTTAAGAAACAGTAATGTTATATTATCAACAATTATGAACTGAAACTACAATAAATTTAATAAAATATTGTTTGTTGCACATTTTAACAAATATAAGCAAAATTTTAGTATTTCAATTTTAATTATAACACTATTCTTTTATAATGTGTAATGTATTGAATATTAAAAATATTTACTCTAATTGAAATGGTGGTGATTGAATAGATAAATGTAATTCCATTGTTAGGAAATATAAACATTATAATTTTGTTAACTAAAATACAAATATGAAGCAAGTCAAAGATTAAAATTTAAAAAAAATATACATTTCTTCTAATATGCGAGCATAAGTACAAGTGAGTGGCTTTAAATAGCTATTTATTAGATAACATATACTAATTATAATACTGAAGTTTTTGAGTTAAGATGATATAATGTTTAAACATTTACAATTTGGTTTTTCCTTGGAGTTTAATTTTTAAAAGCAAAATTTTAAAATCTAAATAAAAATACATATTAATATGTTTTATGACTTTATGAGGTATTTTAATTAAATTTATTACTAAATCTAGTTGTATCTTTTAAAATATTAATTTTGTTAAATAAACACAACTATAAAAATATACATATTGTGATGTTTTAAAATAGTTACAGTAAATAAATCAATACAGTTAATAAGCTTTACATTAAACAAGTGGGATATACAATTTACAAATATTAGAAGTATATACAGCAAACATAACCTTTGTATGATATAGCATACTCAATTGAGTAATCATATTATAATTTAACCCTGATTTTCAATTTAAAATTTTAAAAAGTTAAATATTAATAAAATTGTTTATTATTGATAATTACTTAAAACTTAAAACCATAAAATAGTACAGTACTACAGTATACACACGCAGAGTACAAAATTAAAATTTTTTAGTTATTTGTTTAGATACTTTTGTAATTGTTAATATTTACATTGAATAAAAGTTCATAATAAAATCTAATCAGTAACAAATTAACTATGAATTATCAGCATCAATAACATTTTGAAGATCTTGAAAGTGATTTGTATCTTGTTTCTGGGCATTTGACATTTCTGCCTTGTATAAAATATCATGACATAGTGGACATCGATCCTAAGTCATAAAATAATTTTGAATTATATAAAAACAAGATAAATTTATGTACAAGTTTTTAAAACCTTTGTATTAGTGAGTCTAGAGAAGTACTCGAATAAAAAAAATGCAAATGCTTTTTAAATACTTATATTGATTGATTTTTTTTTTATAAAACAACATTCATTATTTAAGAATCTACTAAAGTTTTTGGTAATTTTTTTTTACATAACCTTTAATCAAAATAAAATAAAATTTTTATTTTTTTTGAATGACATCTTGACATCAACATATATTTTTAATTTCATATTCTGCAGTAGAATCTTTTGGATTATTTTGATACATAAAAATCAAAATTTGGAGTAGTTAATAAGTTATAAGTGTTTAAAGTTTAGGTAAGAAGAGAAGTAAACCAACATTTTGCAAGGTATCCTCATACAACACCACTCCGCTCAACTAGACTTTAAATAATTATAAAGTTATAACTCATAAATGACTCATTTGAATTTCAATTTTAATGTATTGAAAAAAAAAATTATAATATTCTTTTGTTCTATATTTCATTTCAACTGAAAATTATTTTAACATAATGACTAGGGCCCGGATTTATATGCTCTAAAAACCTAAGGAATATGCACTCAAAAATATGCATTTATGCTCTTATTTTGTAGGAATATGACCTATAAAATAAAAAATATGCAAAAATAAATTGATTAAAAAAGTATTTTATTTATATTATTTTTATATAGGCATTTACATTAAATGATATTATTTTTTATGTTATATTTTTTGAAGTTATTTGAACATATTTTAATTTCAATCTGAAAAATTAATATTAAAAATATTTATATTAAATAAATTATGTGTAAACATACCAAAAGCATTCGCATTACATTGTAAATTTGTACTAGGTACGAATGTTTTTTTTAGATTTTTGAATGAAAAAAAAAACGACTTCATCAAATTACACAAGACTAAAAATTTAACTGTAAATCCTACGTTATTTTAACTAAAATTAGCAAAATATTATGTATTGTGTATTAAAAAATGTATAAATGCATTTAAAATCTATAAATACAATAAAAAATCGTAAATATGCAATAAAAAATGGTAAAATACAGAAATATGCAGTACATGTCAAAAAATGACAAAATATGCATAATATGCAAAATAAAATTTTATATTTCAGATCTACTGACTTTAATTCAACCTTGTAGCTTACCCCCCCCCCCATTTGTGATTTCTAGATCCGTGCCTGATGCAAATGCATAAAAATCCGGGCCCTAATAATGACTAATGAGTATTGTTTGATAAAAAAATCATCTTATATACATTTTTTGAACACTGCTATAAAGTTACTTAATGCTTAAAATTTAAGAATTAATATTAATTGTGTGGCATCATTTTACTTTTTAAACCACATTATAGTCAGGGCAACGAAAAATGAGTGCTGGCGTCTGTGACCCGTTGTTTATACCCGCTCTTACGGCCAATGACTCTCAACATATGCAGCTGTCGTGCTGCTGCGTGCCTACGGCATGTACCTATTGTATTTTTTAAAGATTGATAACCACTACTAATAAACTGCTCTTGGTGCATGACGGTCAGCGCTCATTTTTTGTTGCCCTGACTAGGTTTTTTTTATAGTGTCAGTATTTGATAAATAATAATCTTAAGTCCACTTATTTTATAAAAAAATATAAAAAACTATTTACCTGTACATAGAGCCATTTACGCAGACATACACCATGGAAATAATGATTGCATTTAGTAATTTTTGCTGATCCCATATTTTGATAACATATGGCACAGACATCATCTAATTCAGCCAATTGTCGACTAGTAGCTTCTGGTAATGATTCAATTTTTTTCACAGCTGTTCGGCGTTTAATGAATACTCTCCATCCATCTCTAGCATCACACCATATGTTGAAATATGCATGTATACACATCATAGATGCACGTACTGCACCACCAGATACGAATACCATAATATAAACACCATTTAGAAAAAGAAAGATGCCAAAACAGAATTCCACCTAAAATAAAAAATGTGATCATAATATTATAAAATAAATGTAAAATTTTTAAAATTACCGTATTGCCAAATGATTTGATGTAATACACATAATCATCTAATTTCTCCCAAAATGTTGTGCGATAGGCATCAATTAAAAATAATGAATACACAGCTAACGATACCAATACTTTTATAATAATTTCAATATTGAAAGAAGAAACTGCTAGTAGCCAAGTGCTGAGTGAATGGTGAGACCACAAATATGCTAACATAGTGATTGGAAACACTATGAGAAATCCACAAACTAAAAGAGCTCTTATATGTCTAAAAAATTAATTTAATTAATTTTAAAACATTTACAATAATAATTAATATAGTACCTATTAAGTGAAGGATTATGAGAAGCGCTCAAAGACATTAATAATGGATTAACCACATTATGGATGTAATGTAGTAAGGCAGCGCAAAGTAAACAAATATTACGGTAAAGTCTAATAAAGCGTTTTTCTGGATCTAATCCTGTTAGTCCAGTTTGCAAAGCTAATATATAAAATAATACAGCAGAAATTGTTCCAATGCTTTTATCATCTACATCCTCAGTTAACAGCACCTAAATAAAATAAGAGTTGGGTTATAAAATAACAATTACAAAAATCTGAAAATATAAATCTATATGTTTAGAATCTTACCCATTGGAAGAATACTCCTATATAATGACAAAAGTATGAAACAAAACTTGTCATTCCTAAAACTGCTGTAAATGTATCGCATCCTTTAATTAATAAATATTTCACAGCTCCGAATAAAGTTTCATTTTTAATTTCCATATCAGTTAATAGGTATACAATTTGTTCCAGTACTCGTAAAGCCCAAAATATTCGTAAAACACTAGGGATTTGGAGACGAACCCACTCTGCTTCAATCATAGTAGATATTCCAAAATTACTAGAACAAAATACATATTATCATAATATATTAAATAGTAGGTATATAATATATTATACATAAAATATTAAAATTATACTTATTATTAGTTGGTAAGTAAAATCAGTTTCCCAACCCGGGGTCGCGATCACCTTAACTAGGGATAAAATAGGTCAAAAATAATAAAACGCCAATTTACAAAGCAAACTTTTTTATTTAAAATTTTTTATAGAATAAAAAAAATACTTATACCTGTAACAAGTTTAAATTAAGTCCTACACATGGTATTTATAAATTGATATTCGAAATGGTATATTTCGTTTGGTTAATGATATGTTATTTTTATTGTTCAAATTTGTACTTAATATAGATAGGGAGGTTGTAAAGTGATTGACTATACCTATTTTGGGGGTCGCGACACTAAAAAGGTTGAGAAATGCTGGTATAAATAATAATAATCACAATACAAAAACTAATAATGGTAATAACAATGTATAAAGTTGCCTTACTTGATGGTTTCCCGTGCATGACTATATCCATTATAAATTAAATTTGTTATTGTAAATACATTTAACCATAATGTTTTCAACATAATAAACAATGGCAACAATGTTGATAACACCGTTACTGTATTCAAAATTCCATGTGTACCCGGTATTAATGAGATTAATGTAGGAATAACAAAACTAAAGCTGAAAACCTGAAATAATAAAAACATAATTTTTAATTTAAGATGAAAGTTAATTAAATTGTATAAGTATTTACCTTATTGATTGAATGATTTGTAGTAAAGACTTGTAAAAAATCAAATAGTAATGATAGACAACACTGTAGAACTAAATTGCGAATTAACAGGTACAAGAAATTTATAATTTGTAGTTGTGTAAAAAGATGTAAAATTCCATCTACATCCCATGTTATAACTTCATTTATTGTATCAATTTTAAAGTTTTCATATTTGCCAGATAAAACTTTAAGTGTTTGTATGTTTGACCAATAAGAAAGAAGTACAATGCAAACAGAAACTACATGAAAGTACACTAGATATAGGTATCTGGCAGGTAGAACAAATAAACATGAAGAGGAACAAAATACTAGAAAAGTCAAAAATAAAATCGAATCAATTGATATCTTTGTATTATTATTATTATTTGAGAATTTATTTAACTTACTTAAACAAGATACTATTATTTTGATGAAAGATAAAAATATGGCCTTGTAATATTGCCCAGACTCTCCGATTTCAATTTGACTGAAAGTGTTATTTACAAAGTCATCATCTGCTGGAAATATTATATCCGCCAAATCTGGAACCCCGAAACTACTTTTGAAGAGTTCGTCCATAATGAATATGGGTGGAACCCTCAACAAATTACAAAGACTCATGTTGGCTGGAGTTTTAAATATTTAATTTATAGCTATAAACCTGAAAATAATTACAAAAAATATTTATACATTGGTAATAGTTATATTAAATATGACATAATAATATATAAATGCATACTTGGAGGACACAGAAGACAGATCAACAACCACAAGTACAGACACCAATGAGACGAAATTATTTGACAAAAACATGTGAATAATTTATAATATCATGTTTATGAAACAATTTGATTAATCAAGATGGCTTTTTTCTTGTTGACACATACATATTATTTAACTGCAAAAACATACTATTTAATAACAAAAAAAAAAAAAAGGGGGCAATCAGAATGTTGAATATTAGCGGTTGATGGGTATTGCTTTAAAGTACGGAACGCGATTATTTCGGTATTACACGCTACGGAAGTCAAATATTGTATTTAAAGTAGCTACACATCGATACGAAGGAAATTGTACAATTTATTATAATATTATTACTGATTTGTAATGATAACTGGACATTGTTATCTAACGTCTTCAGTCTTCACCCCAAAATAGATGAGACCCAGCAGCCGCGGGTTAGCGAGTAAGCAGCTGATTGTATAATAATAATAATAATAAATAATACAACATATTATGATTATCACTAAACAAAAATGATAATACCAAAGTGTATTTAAAAATAAATAAGGGTATAAATGGTATAATCATTAATACCTTATGTAGTATAAAGTAATAATAGTCTCAAGCACAGTCTAAAAAAATATTGATCGTGGTCTCAAAAGTCAAAAGTGACCTCCGAGAGATCAAGTCTGTGTGGAAGTCGAAAGGTCGACAATTCATCGTTCTCTCCCCACTATAATACCCAACGGCTAACTTACTAAATTTACCAACCTGTTGCTTTAGAGCGAGGAAAGTTATACAGACATACAGTGTCGTATATTATTGTAGTGGTTGTGATCTATAATATGGCTCGTGGTCTTAGATTAATGGCGTAATCAACCACATTCAGATGGTTCAGCTACTCACTTTTATTTTTTACGGATATAAAATTGTTGAAACAATGGCGCCACATTTGGCGCCGGCCCGTATTTTCGCCAATGGCATGTGTGAAGCAGAGGCGTGCGCACGAGGTGTGTAGCAGCACACCCTGCAAAAATTTTTGTCTATTTTAAATTGTTGATGAAAAATGTATTTAAAACTGATTATTGAGAGTAGGTTAGTATGACGTGTAATATACAGTCGAGTCGACTCTCGGTAGGTCTCGAATAATTAATATTCCCCTTCAAATGAAAATAACACTGTGTTTAAATAATATTGTTAACTCGAAAATTAATTTGACAAATTTTCGACTCCTCGAATTTTCTTATCCAAATTTAGTAAATACTAAAAATAGTTTAGTAAGGCGATTATTTTTCATTTATGACTTAGGTAATTTATTTATATCTATATTTTTATAAACCTAATCATTAGAGTCAACTAAATGTTTATAACTTAAACTTGGTAACCTCATACAACAGATTTCAGTTTAATTTTATGTCATCTGTTCGTTTAATCATTGATGTGTGTGTAACAGTGTTAATACAGTGATTATTATGGCTCAAAATTAACAACATTATCATTTGCAGAAAAATTAACTTGCTTAAAATTATCGAAAAAGCCGAAAAGAAAAAACCTGAAATAGCCAAAAAATGTGTAATTCCAGCGAGTACATTGTCTGCAACATTAAAAAACTAAAATGTTATTTTAAAAATCTATAATTTAAATTTAATAAATTAATAAATTCAATTTTTAACTTTATTTAAACCCGGCAATTAAACTAGGAAAATTCTTTGATATAGAACTCTGTTTATTAAAATGGGTTCAACATGTCTTGACAGAAAAATAAGAATGTGAGAAGACATTTTTTTTCTTTAATGTAATAATTATTTAAAAATAAAAACATACTTTTTAAAAGTTTTTTATAACTTGAAATTTTTGGTATGTTGATTTTTTCCCCTTGTATTTCGAGTTATCGAGAGTCGACTGTAATATGTAAATTCATAATTGTTTTTATTTTATACAATAACTAGTCAAGAGTAATATTAAATTTACATCTAATATTCTTTTTTTATATTTTCAGTAAGTATCAATAAAGCAGTGTCTAAAAAATTTAAATTTCTTATAAACTAATTATTATAATATAAAGACATCATTTATCTAACTGAATTATAGTAGGTCAAGCCATCAAGTAACCCATTTAAAACAATTTTGCACACTATACATTAGGCTTTTAAAAAGTCATACTGTTTTTATGTAACTACTGATTTAAAAATATAAGAAATACATTATAACAATATTTGTATATTATAGGTATCTAACTATGTTAGCGTTTTTTCAGTATTTTGATAAAATTTTTAGTTTTGAAAAATTTGCAAATTATTTTGTAGTAAGTAATTTTTCTTCTTTTTATCTAAAATTTGAACTTATTTTATAAAATGTCGCATAAGTTTTATTAAAAAAAAATAACTAGATATTAATTTTATATTAGCGTTGAAATTTAAATTTTAGATTCTAACAATGAATACATATTGATTTTACCGTGATATCTTTTTTGTGTATGAGTAAGTACCTACACGATAAGTAGTCGACAAAATGTTTCAATTTTCAATTTTTCAATGGGGTGGTAACTGGTTTTTGATGAAAAAAATTATTTAATTATTAATTATTATTATAATTCCAAGTGTAATTATTTTTATAATCAGGAAGAACAAACAAAAAATTATGAATAACCATCATTTTCATACAAATCTATAATTTATGACAAAATCGGTTTCGTTTATTTGATGGAACTCAAAAAAGGTAACCGCTTGAAATTTTCACCATAATATGTTTTATATAGGTAATAGTTTTTTATTTATGATAACATTTTCAAAGTATTTTTGAGATATTAATATTAGACATTAGAAATTTTCAATTATTTTTATATTTATATTTTTTACAAAAATAGATTACAAATTATTTGCTGGGTTGTAATGTTAGAAAATTGATTACAAAGCTCCTCGTCATAAGTTGTTATTTCCCAATTAATAAATATCGAAAATGTATAATCACATCTTATAATAAGTCTTTACAATGTATAGACACTTTGAAAAAATTCATAAAAATTCGAAAATTAGTAAATTATTTTGTGTTTAGAAATTCATAAACAAAGGAAAATAAATAAATAAATTCATAACATTTAAAAATATAATACAAAGCCATTTATGCATATATTATAATATTAGATAAGTAATTTATTTAACAATGAACAATGAAGGTATAAATTAATCAAAACCAAAGAAAATTTTTTTTTAAAAACTTCAGTGACAGCAGGATAGAAAAGAGGGGGAAAGGTTTAACGAATGGAAATAATGAAATTACTTTGAGCCGCAAAACTGAAAAACGGAAAATGGGAATTTTTACGCAAAACCGGTTTTCGACAAATACGATTTTAGATTCTGAACGAAGTGATGAATGTATTGATTTTACAATGATGTGTGTGTGTTGTTTATTTGTGTGTCTGTGTACAGCATAACTAGTCGAAATAATCATTCAATTTCAAACCTTGGGGGTTGTTTCCGATGGCAAGGTGAATATCCTTGGTTCAATATAGAGGTCAAAAGTAAACATTTTTCAACAGTTTTCAAAAAAAATCTAGAAAAACAAAAAAAAGTGACGGAAAAACGGGAATTTTTACGCAAAACCAGTTTTCGACCAAATCAATTTTTTTATATGGTTGTAATTCAAAAACTAATCACTGTAAAGTGTAAATACCTGAAATTTTCATCAAATATTTATGTTAGTGTTATCTATATATACAGATTTTTTTGAGTTATTAATAGACCACTGAAATTTTTGATTTTTATGAGAATTTTTTTTTTAAGTGACGATAAAAAAATTTTGGTTGACCAAAAAAACTTGCAAATTTAATACAAAGTTCCTCATAAGTTATTCTTATAGCGATTAAAATATTATAAGAATACATAGGCACAATTTTTTTTTATTAGCATTTTAAGTTCAAATATTGACAAAAATATTCGTCAAAATCATGAATATTTGCAAATTATTTTGTAATTATAATTCATAAAAAAATTTGAATAAGTAGCTAAGAGTTGAAAATTTAATACAAGATTTTTCATAAGTTTAGCTTACAATAATTATAAAATAATTTAAATTTTGGTGTATTCAGGCCATTAAAACATAAACCATCTTTTTCACCACTGAAAATAGTATCCTAGGCTGACAAATCATCTTCGTTCAGAATAGTTTTTCGTATACAATGATACCTATCATTGGATTCAAATTTAACACTCCTATAATATATAATAGTGATCCACACCTAATGGCACCTAATGTACCTACAGCAGAGCGATACCCACTTACCCGTTTTTTTTTTTATAAGCTTTTGAAATTCAAATAATCACAATATACGTCAAAATCATGAATATTTGCAAATTATTTGTGATTAAAAATTAACAAAAAATTTGTACAAATAGCTAAGAATTGAAAATTTAAAACAAGATTTTCCATATTAAGTTTGTCTTACAATAGTCATAATAGAAGTTGAGCGTTGACCAATTATAAAATTTGTTTTCTTAAGTTTTAAATTTATATTGTTTTACAGTTAGGTATTAAAAATAAAAATAAATTACTTGAATAGCAATATCTATAAATATTATATTATATTATTATTTATTATGTAATACTAATCTAATTAAATATTATGAATAAAAACCTGATATTAAAATATGTGTTAAGTTACTCTCCATTTAAGAATATTTTAAACACCACTCAACTGATTGCTACAGACTTATACTTATAGTATAATTTGATTCAAACATGATATAATAATTGTACTTCACCATAGCTTTGAGAATTGTAAAATCAGTTAAATCCAAAATTCATACACATTACACTTAAACTTGTTTTTTTTTTTTTTTTTTTTGATAACACATTTCTCAGTACTTTCAGCACTTATTAACATAATTAATACAACAATATGAAAAAGCAGAGATAAAATGCTATAGAAGGACTGATTTTTCTTGAAACGATGACTGAAATTGTTAAAGTAGGTTAATAGGCAGGTACCTAGATATTAAAATCCATTAAATAAAGCTTTCAAGTTTTTAACAATTTCATTCTTATTTCTGATAAGGAAAATAAACAACAATTTCACATCAATAACATAGTTATTTTAATAATCAAATGTTTAGAATAACTAAACTATTAATTTTATTTTATTTTTTTAAAATGTATACATAATAATTTTTATTAATATACAAAATAAATGAGTATTGATTTTAATTGTAACATAAAATGGAATATATAAATACAAATAACATTAACAACAGTATATAATATTAACAACTATTAGTAATTTATAAATAATAAAACTATCTGAATAACTAACAAAATACAAACTGATCATTGCTATAAAATTAATGAAATTCTTATAAAAAATATTAAACGATTTACATACTAAAAATGTATAATTTGTTATTACATACCTATTTAATTATTTTAGAAATATATTAATTGAATTTAATGTGTGCCCTGCATGAGAATAAGCTCAAAGTTTATTTTGATTCTATTTTAAAATTAATTAAATAAGAAATAATTATTGTTATAAGTCCTATAAAAAATATGATGTATATTTTTAAGTTATAATAACAATAAAAATAAGTTAATAATTTCGGTTCATTGTTTAGAAAGGAAAGTTGATAATACAATACACATCACATTATAACCTAAATTCTGATTGTAAGTATTTACTGAGTTATAAAGAAATGAAAAAAAATTAAAAGTTATAAATCACATATAGTTATAAGTTTATAACATATTATGTGCCATGTGGTACCTAAATGTGCGTAATGTTAGCTTATTTTGTATTTTACATAAAGTGCAAATACCATTTGTTTTATACAATTTGATTTTTTTTTTGTAATAATTATATAAACAAAATCTTGGAATTTTACACTAATATTGGTTATATCAGAATAATACCAATTTAAATAATTCAAATAATTCAATTCAGATTAAGAAATTATTACAATAATAATATAAAAACATTTTATGTAATAAACTAGTAGCTATTTATAAGTCACCAACTACAGATAGTTTTTCTCGTAATATCCACAAATTGTGTTAAAAAATAATTCATATTTAGCCATTTAAAGTTTTAAATAATATTTGATTTATTAAAACTAATGCTGTAAATAGCACCACACAAAAATAAATACATAAAGAAACATTCAAATGCAATTACACAATACTTATACTCTTTGGTTGAGAGGAGTATTGCTGATGAAACTAAGTAGTAAAAAATTGTATTTAATTTTTTTTTTTTTAATATAGCTTTAATAGGTAATACAAAAGAAATTGTTTTTCATCGATAAAGATGAAATTGAAATTTTAAATTCAATTTGGAACTAAATATTTATAAAAGCAGTCTTATTACTATACAGTAAGTATGAGTAACATTTCAATAAAATCAACTTATTCAAGTTCTCATTGTTGAAACTCAAACAAAACATTAATCTTATACTATGTTAAGTTGAGCAGTCTAAACAAAAAACAGAAAAATTAAATAATACTTGTTAGTGTATAAATGACTAAATATTAAAACATATTAAATGAATGTTTAGTGTGCTCATTCTATACACTGAAATTTAGAATATACAATTAGTTAGTAATACACCTACTTAATTTTATATAATTTAACCATTTATAAAACAAATTATATTTATTATTATGGAAGGAATGTACATGAACAATCTTATTTTAATTAAAACGTAAAAGATAAATGGAATATGTTTATGGAATATAACACAATTCTTTATAAAAAATATGTGGTTAGTAAATAAATATTGTTGAAAAAATCTTTGAATGTATTCTATTAATAATATTTAAAATTTTATATGTTAATAAACACAACCTCTAAAAAGTAAAGGCTGTTCAAAATATATTAAAATAGTCATTACTCTTTGGTAATTTTTAAAACACTATTAATTAATACATCATTCACAATATTTATAATCTGTATTATCTATAATACAATATCGCTCATGATATTTGAATTAACATAATAATGAATTAAATTATGTATGGCATTATTTATTATTATGTTTGATTTTTAATTTGTATGTTCTTTTTACCTAATTCACAAAGCTGTGACAGCAGAGCTTTTTTTTGATGAGTTATTAATTTTAACTAATCTTTTCTCAGAGTCCGATCTAAAATTAAAGAAAAAAAATACATTTTAAATAATATATAAATACAAATTACACAAAATATCAACAAATTAGATCTACTTTACTTTTTAAATAACAATTATTATTATTAAAAAATGCATGATATGTAATTAACTTGTAGCAATTATACTATTGTTAGATATTTCATTTTTAAGTATTAGAATTTGGAATAATTTTGATTTAAACAAGTACTTTTTTTTAATTTATAATATACTGAATATTACATTATTTACATTTCAAATTTAATGATAAACTATTAAATTAAAGGAAATTCATTAAAACTAATGCAATAATTTATAATTTATAATTTGTGAACCATGGCATTCATAATTTATTTAATATAATTTTTACATGGCTATTTAAAAGATATTAAAAAAACAAATAGTATATACCTAGTGATTACAAGTTTTATTAACTTACCTTTTTGATTTGTCACTCAATTTTTCTAATTTTTCTAACCGCTCATTTATTAATGATAATTGAGAACTATCATTCTGTAAAAAAATGTTTTTTTTAAATTTAATTTGTTTATAGCAAAATAAAGTTTTGAAGAAATTACTTACAGTAAATTCATTTTTATTAGCATTAAATGAATTTAATTTTGACTCTAATGTTTGTTCCATTAATTTATGTGCTGCTCTTATTTCTTGAACAATATCTAAAAAAAAAAAAATCCATTATATATTTATATTCATTTATTATTTTATTAAATATTATATAAGCTGATGTTGTCTGCATACACCATCTACTAAAGCTTGTGAAGGTAATTGAATTCAGTAATGGGTGTAAAGAGATTTTAGATACCTAAAATGCATTATGAATTCATGAAATACATTTTAGAAGTGGAATTAATGGTATTAATAACAGATCAGTAAATTGTAGGGAATCTACCAATAGTAGTTATGATAAAGTAAAATATAACATTCACTGCAGATTCATCTATAATGGATCAGCATTAAGATACTGAAAGAAATTGTATGTATTAAAGTTTAAAATGTATGTGCTTCATACCAAAAACAAACTCAGAAACCTAACATTGTAAATAAACCCTGAATGGATAAACTGGATGGAGCTGTATTCTCAAACATACATAATTTAAATAAATAGTTAAGAATTATGTTTTATCAAGGCATTAAGTAAATTAAAGCTTGGAAAAAGATCAGTATTAAAAACTTAATTTAGTGACGCTGCATACATACATGTACTTAATATTTCTGAAAATTACTTGTAATAGATCCTGGATCTGCACAACCACATTTGTCATTATTTTTACTTGATATATCCAATTTCAAATTTCTTAATTCAATTTTCACCAATTCTAATTCATTAGCTAATCTCTGATTATTTTTTTTTAATTCGGCCACTTCATTAGCATAGTAGGTATCATACGATTCTTGGTCTGAATCACTGCTAAGTAGTTCAAATTTATCATCTTGATTATTTAAACCTGGATCACTGTGTGTACGTTTAATTTCAGATTCATTGTTTGCAATATTAATAGGAGGTAAACTAGTAAATTGATCTCTGGATGACATATGTGGACTGGGTTCTAAATATTCTCTACCAATACCAACTGACATGTACGGTTGATAAATAGGATACAAGGTATGAAAGCGTGGATCAACAGGTATATTAACTGGAACAGGATAACCACAAACAGCAGAGTCTGACATTGTAGGATACAACCGTTGATTGGATTGATTCCACTGAAGTGGAGAGAATTCGGATATTTGTTCGTTACAGCTTGGTGACCGATTATCAACCTTTGGATTTCTTGGTTTTGAAGGTTTGGGTTTTCTTGTAGCATTATAATGGTTTCTATTATTGCCAGAACCTCTTTCAAGATTATAGTCAGAAAAATTAGGTCTGAAATTAAAAAAAAATACACACAAACAAATAGAGTTATATAATAAATACATATTATATAAAATTAAACATGAATTAGTTTTATTGTAATATAATTATTACCTGTTAGAGTTGTACATTTTAAATTTATCTTATAAAATATTAAAATTCAAGTTTGAAACAAATATCTAAAAAATAAAAATCCAAAATAATAAATTCTATTAATTACATTAAATTATCTGATAGTACATGATAATAATAATTATGATAACACATTAACACAGTTGATGTCTGATGGCCATGGCCCATAACGATTGAAGAAGAAAATATGTGGATAAATACATCAACATGATACATGATTATTAAAACAACCTAGTACTCTAGTACCATTGAATATTGATTATGAATACTATTTTTAATAGTTACTAGTACCTATTGTATGTAGCCATAAGTTATTAGCGAGTATTAATTTTGAAGAATCTTCAATAGTTTAATCTACATAATAGTAAGCATAAAGCATAGGAAATAAAATGAACTATAACTTTGAATATAAATTATTGATATAGGTATTAGTGTATTATACATATCATGCAATTATATAATATTATAAACTAAATAAATAAAAAAATGTATTTATTTTAAAATTTTTATAGATAAAAATTATTGATGTAATTACTCATTGAAATAATATTTTAGTAAACAAAATAAATATTGATTTGATATTTTGATGGAAATAATAAAATACCTAGGTAGTAAATATGATAAGTGATGTCTGATGTCTAAAGGTGTTTATAAAAAGTGTACAATTTATAAATTATTGATTCTTATTCAAACAAAAAAGATAGATACATATTAAGACATAGGATTCCATAAGTTATAATTGATTATAAAATATATTCTAGAACCAGGGGGAAATTTAAAGAATGATATACCTATATATTGAAAATAAAAACAAGTATCTATAGCAACATATTTTGCTTATGAAGTCATGCTCAAGATACAACAGATTTGGCTTCCTGTTTAAAAAAATCTACATATTTTACATCTCATAATAAATAATCAAAAAATTGGTTTCTTTAATTTTTCGATAAACTGATTCTATAAAATATTATATAAGTATACTGAGTAATTTCATTAAAGTATAATAAATAGTTGTATTATTTATTAATAGAATAATAGAATACATTAAATCATATTATTAAACATTAATTTTTTTTTTTTTAATTTGAGCAGCTATAATAATCTTGAAAATAACATAAGAACTAAAAAAAAAAAAAAAAACAATATTTCTAAAATAATTTAACAAACATAAAATAATAAAAAAGATTTGTTATTTTTTTTTGGTAACAAAAACATTTATAGCTAAACATGTTTGATGAGATCAAAAACCAATAGAATTATCAAATTAAAAACAAAAATGACATTTTATAAACCTACTACAATTTCCTACAGCATTTAAATTATTTTGATTCAGAATATTTCTAAAATATTATATATTATAATTGTATTATAATAGTTCAGAAATAACTATAATTTAAACATTTTAAAATACACTGCATTGAAACAACAATATAATAGACAGAATTATACTATACGCGAATATTTAGTCAACTTTTTAAGCTAATACCACAATATTTATGTATTTTTTACTAATAATATAACAATTTATAAAACAATAATAATAATAGAAAAGATAATTCAATTAACAATGACATAATAAATTAATAGTTAAAAAATTTATATTTTATAGTTTATTACTAATTTATATGAACACAATTATAATTATAATAAGCCTTATTTTTATAAATACTAAATTTTTACAAGATTAGGGACGGATTTACATCATTGTTGCTCCTAGTTCTGTGGCGGATCTAGGATTTTTTTTTTTCTGAGGGGGGAGACCGAAATTTTTTTACATTAGTACATATTTTTATAAAAACACTTATATTGGTATAATAGTATTTTAAAATATATTATTATATGGCCAAGGAGGCGGGGGGGCCAGGCCCCTCTGGCCCCCTCCTTAAATCCGCCACTGTCCTAGTTAACTTTGTTTAGGTTCATACATCAATACTCTATAATTTATTATTAAATGAGATATTAATACAATAGGTCAGTTTGGGAACCAAACTATGGAACGTGAAAAGTCACATGATGGTACATAAAAAACCACGTGAAAGCATGAATAATAATTCAAATTTGTATTTTTATTTATTAATGTTTGTAATCACACGGAAAGTATAATATATATTTCTATTATATATCGAATTTTATAATCATGTTTCCCATTTTTTTTTTGATATTAATGGGTATAAAATATTGAATAGTTCTATTTTTAGCCATTAATGGTATGTAACTGATGTGTAATATCCATAGACGGTAAAAAAAAAAAAGTTTGGAAGCCTCTGCAATAGGTATCTAGAGAATAATCATGTTATAAATAAACCTGTTGTTAAATTGATTTAAATGAGAATTATATAAAATAAAATTTTAGTACAAAATATCCGGCCTCCAAAAAATGTAAATCCTAGATTGATTATTTTGTGACACTAGATCTGTTACTGTACTAGAGTTTATTGTTAATAATTAGTTATGTCAGTTTTATATATACACATATTTTTTACTAATATTTATTTTTAACACCATTACTGTGTTAAAAATGTTCAGTTATGGGATATAATAAATATATACAATGGAACTAAATACACTCACTCGAGGTACTAGAGTATCTATTTAAAAGTACTACCTCATCATTAAATAGTAATCAAGTCCAGTATATACTAAATGTGTTAAGTTAAAGGAAATTAAAAATATTTAACTTCGTCAAACAGATAATAAATATAGTAGGAAATTTCATAATGTGTCTCTTTATAATATATTAGGTTTTATTTTTTTTAGTTTATGCCTAACTCAGATTCACAGTTGTTTTTCAAAATAATAAATGTTAAGAAGTTTTAGTGATAAATTTGTGAAATTTGGTATTTAAAATTATAAAATATAAATTTGTACTATCTGGGCAATATTAACATTATAATAAGATTCATAGCTATAAAATGTAATTTTAAACTCAACCTAAATCATTTTACTTCCCTTTTTTTAGATTTTTAGTGTTTTTTACACCATACTCTGAACATAAGCACCAAGGAGTTAACGTCTTATTACATTTTAATTCTATATCCAACACTAGTGTAGGTACACCATCTATGAGCAATTCATGTTTTTTTTTTACAAAATAGTTAATATTATGTAATCCAGTGTGTCTGTCACGCTTTCTTGTTACTTCACGTTGGTTATAACATTTTGTCATATCACGTTTTCTAACAGTTCGATCATGATTGTGTCTTAAAAAAAGAATGAAACTTTAACTTTATATTTGCTTGTTTAAAATATATATAATGGTAAAAACTAATTTGCTTACCTGAATGTATTCGAAATGCCTGTTGTTAAATTTCCTGGTCTATGAATACCTATCTTGGCTTCTTTAAGTCGTAAATAAAACTCATCATCTTCAAGACCCCAACCCCAATAATTGTTGCTTAAGCCATCGATTTGTATAAAGTCTTCTCTAATTAAATTGAGTAAACAAATAAAAATAAAATGAGAAATTACTTAAAAATAAAATATAAATGACATACTTGGTAATAAGTAGAATGCCACCCACAAATGAAGCATAATGGTAACGTGGGTGCAAATGAGGAGCAGCAATGTGGTTGACATGACCAGTTGGAGGATAATGATAATCGAGTGCAGGGTTAAGAGGTAATAAGTCAACATCATGCATAGCTATATAATCAATTACATTATTTGAGGACATTATTTCTTTAAACCCAGCATTAATCAATGAACCTCTGTTAAAACGATACTGATCAACCTGAATGGAGAATAAAAAAGAATATTTTTAAACTCATTATAATCACATTTAAATATGACAGTTTAATTACTTGGTTGATAACAAATATTTCATGGAGTACATCTTGGTTTTTCAGGAACGAATTAATATGTGGCACAAATTCTAAGAGCTCATCAAATCTTTCTTTAAAAGGTATTATGATGCCAAGTTTATTACCTTTAAACACGAAAGAAGCTTGTTCTTTTAACCGTAAATTTCCACCATTCTCAAGTTCTCCTAAAAAAAATTTAATAATTATCTATAAAAACTGAAAATAAGTTCCAAATACTTCATACACTTAATAATAACAATAATTAATAGGAAACACAGGTACTTACGCACATATAACAGTGACAATAATAGAGTGATTACTAGAGTGAGTATGATTCCAATTAATAAAATTTTTGCTTTAAACATCATGATTGTTAAATATGTGTTGATTTTTCTAAAGATTATATTTTAATGTTCATGGTTAGAAAAAAACATTGAAATTGACGAACCACTAACAAAATCTTAAAATTTTAAAGAAATTGAAAGATATTTTACCTATTTGATTGCAATTACTGTTTTGTATATTATACCATTTATTTAAATTAGTCCAATTTCAATTCTACTGAAAGTAAATTTAGTCCGATCGAAACGTTCGGAAATTAATCCCTCAATCATTGTAAATTAAAAATGTTTTTTATTCACAACGTATTTAGAGAACCAATTTCTTCATTTTATTTAGAGAGAGTTTATCCATAACAAAAAAACATTTAAATATCGGCATTCGGCACCAGTAGGCAGGCAGTAGCTTTTAATCATTATCAATGTATAGTATCTACCGAAGTTCTAAATACCGACTTTAACATGATTTAAACCATCATGTACGGACTCAAATAATTATCTTACCTTACGTATCTATCGTGTTATCAATAAAATATGTATTATCACTTCAAACCACGGTTGTAACTTGCAAATAACAAGATAGACGGGTATAAACTTGTACTGACCACGATTATAAATTACTGACTGAAATTCATTATGATTAATACGTAAATAGACGTCATATTGTCATAATATCGTAATACTGTAGTACTGCACTACCTTCAACCAGTCTACTTATAAAAAAATATATTCATTATTTAATTAAGGCATCTGCCATCTATCAGAATTCGTTCAACTCCAAAGCTACTTATTAATGTTTAGTTAACAAGATTGAAAATTTAATTTTCCGTAATGTCTTCAATTATGGTAAGTGTAAAATTTACATTAAATTCAAATTTGTTTTTCTCTAATGTATTCATTAAAACGTTTGAGTTATCTATATATACTATAAGATTACACAATATTTATGTTAAATTTTATTTTTATAAATATAATAAAATATGGCTAGTGTTGTAATCGTCTCTAAATAAATAAGTACAGGCAGACATCTAATTAAATTTTTAGGAAGCTATAATAGCCATAACAATAGTATAAAGTTTCAATTTGGAAACAGTGTAAGTCGATCTAGTTATCTGAATCCTTCCCCAGATGTCCGTCTATGAAATAAACTAATATTTTTGAATTATGGTTGTAATTTGGAAAATTGAGTATAAGTTGGAGAATTTTTTTTATTGTGAATATGTGTATTAAAAGCAATCTTGTATCCAGTTATATTATAGCACTATTTTAACATTTGTGTTAAACAGTCAAACTATTAAGTGTTTTTTTTCTCTGTATAAACCATATTATAATGAATTATGTATTTTAGATGGACGATAGTGGAATAGACAGCGATACTACAAAGCGTCATAAAACTTCAGTTGAAGAAAATGGCATAGTAACTATATACATAATACATATTATATAATATTGATTTTATGTTATTGTGTATAAAATAATTATAATGCTAAAATAATTTAAATAAAATTTATCCGGTTTAATTAACTGTTCCAGATGTCAAATGTTGTTTGTTTTATAATTAATTAAGTTAAACAATAATTTTAAAAATTAAATAAATGTATACAATATCATAAAATACTGTTGAAACCACAAAATAAATGTTTTTATTTTTATTGTAGAACAGTGACGAGGACAGCAACACAAGTGATTGTTCGATGAGAATTACAAAACCTTCATTTTTCCAGAAAAAATTGGGCAAGTCAATAAACCAGCTAACAACCAACATATTATTTTATTTATTATTGTATCTTTTTATTGTAGAAAAACATCCTATTTTATTTTTATTTTTGTATATTTTGTTTAGATTTAGCTTTATGTTTCTTTAACATTAACTGAATTTTTGAATTAATTTATCATGCACGAATGCACAATGAAAGAAAAACGGTGGTAAGATCTTTTTTTTTTTATCAATTTTAGTTTTTATTTCTTTATTGTTATTATTCCTGTAGAATTTATTGTTTTATAATCAATTACCATATTTTTATTGGGTTATAATCTAATTATTTTTGCGGTTTACAATAGAACAATATGCTAAACCAGGTTTGATGGAATATAATCAAATGGCTGTTCCTAATAGCAAATCATCCAAGATAGATAAATTGCCAGTGTTAGTAGATTGGGATTCATCTGACAGGTAATTTTTTTACATATATATTCACCTAAAAGTTAAAAAATGTATATTTTAATTTATTTTATAGTGAAATGGAAATACGGTTTTTTCCTGGACCAAAGGCTAGACAAACATTGAGCGATACTTTCAGTCTACAAGAATTTCATGGTTCTATAGAATCTGAGGACTTAGATTTGATACCACCACAACATGCAACTAAAACTGATAATCAATGTTGCAGTTTGGTTTTGCAGAGATGTACAATTCTTTGAGATATTTTATTAATTTTTATTACCTAACAAAACTTCCACAAAAATATATGACATAAAATTTAACATATTATATAAAAAAAATCAAACTTATCAATAAGTGTTGTGTTGATCAGCTTTAGTAATATTGACTGATGTTAGAAGCTGCAATGACCAATTTTGGTTTCTTTTATGAATATTTAATTATTATTATTTTTTTTTGTATTGTCAATAAATATTGTTATTAAAAAAAAATTCTGTTTATTTCATACTGGTTGGTTCAAAAAGAAAAGCATAAACAATCTTTTAGTTTTTAAGATTTTTCCATTAATTTGAAATGCATATTAATTATTAAGGATAAATTAATTTAATTGTTATTATATTATGACTACTAAACATAATTTTAAAAATTTGTTGATGCATTCTAAGTAAATGACAAATGAGTAACAGCATACAATTGAATGTTTGTAGATAAATTTATTATAAACTGATTCCAAAATTTACTGATTTAAAATTTAAGTAATGTATAAAATATTTATGTATGGGCTAAAAAGAAAAAAAACCATTTTTTAAGTGCTTACATTTTTAAATCAAACATACTTCTTTTATTATTAAACTTTGAGCCACAGAGGAAATATTAGGTATAAAGAAAAAAAAATAATATATTATATTATTAATCCGTTAAAATGTTAAATTCAGACCATTGATTATAAATAATTATAATTTATAATTTTATTATTCTCCTGCAGGTACACAAATTGCCTATACAAAACGCCGTCTTAAAAAATTATAATTATAAACGAAATTTGAAAAAGTGAAATGATCGATCTGAAATAGACATAACACAAAATTTAAATCAGTTTTCAAAAGTATAATCGTATTACTAGGTCCATCGGTATGATTGACAAAAGATTAGTATATTTTTATAGAAATAACGGACGTTTGCAATCCCCTTAAGTCAATATCGTGTTTATGACCGTAGCTACTTTCCTCCTCAAAAAAAAAAAAGTAAATAATTTTTGACCGTTTTCCTCCAATAAATAAAATAATAATATCGTCATTCATTATCAGAATGTTAAATTAAAAATAAAAGAACAAATCAAATATTTAAAGTAGAATTATAATATAATAATACAATACAATACAATTTGGCAGGTCGCTAAAAAGATAATTAATATTATAATAAAAAAGTACTCACGTCGATAAAAATGCATCAATCAATAAATAAAATAATAAATTAGTTAATAATAAGGGGTGGAAAAATGTGATTCTAGCCATACAGGTACTCTATTTTTATAATACGGAACGCAACACTACAACATTGACTAAAATATTGGAGGGAAATAGACATAGTTTTATTCAAAAATAATGTGGAGGAAAATGGAATTCAACCTTTTTTTTTTTTGGAGAAAAATAAACAGTATAGGAAAACGGTATCTCGTTTTTGGAGGAAAATAGTCCCGCCCGTGTTTATATGTGATATGTTAATTTAATAATTCATTATAAGTGATAAAAAGAAAACCATAAATTATAATCAGCATAACTTTCGAAATTTGGCAAAAATCAATGTGTATTTATAATATATAATGTATAGTTGAAATCGTTAAAAAAAAATATTTTAATGTTTTATTTGCAATAAATCACGGAATAAAATATTTTATATTTTTAGTTTGGTTGTTTGAAGTGCGGGGTTGTGTAATTTTGTGCCTTTGTCAATTGTTAGTCACATAAAATAAGTGCATTAATATTTTTTGGCACAACTTTTTATTGGATGATATAGGTACAATGTACATACTACATATACATGTTTCCTTTAATTATTGTTTATTGGATATTGACTGATTTTTATTCCCAAAAATTTCTAAGCCACACTACCACTAATATATACGTGCAACATATTTTTTTTTTAGTTTAAAATTATAAATTATAGGTACTATATTACAGTAATCCATAAAAAGTTTTAAGCTTTATACATACTCAAAATAATTACACATCTATTCGAACTTATGAACTTATGTCGTCAGTAATTTCAATAAGCATTTGAGTATTTGATACTTTTGTTTGTAAAAGATTTGTTTAAATATTGAACGGAATCGATTCGCGTACGTTAGTTGTCTATTGCAGGCGACAAAGCCACTTAACTGACCATAAATCGATCCCAATGTAATATTTTTAGCCACGGCTTCGCTGAAAGTTTAATTTTGCCATCAATGTCGGTTGAAGCGTTAAAAATTATCTTTATCCACCCAATAGACAGTAAACATGTTTTTTATTTTATAAAGTTGCTGACCAAATTCCATGTTAATACTTAATAATGTACATGAACGTATCAATTAATTTCGTTTAATATTAAGTTGTGACACGCCGGCACCTATATAATAGGAATTGGATGATTGTTTTCAAACTTTTTTTTTTTAATTTAACGCAAGTGTGTTAGGTAATCGATTATTGTTTACTATAATTCACAGTGTTTACTTTTTTTTTTTAATAAACATTTTGTATTTAAAAAACTATATTAAATGTACTTGGCTTCAGCATGTAGAACTAAAACTGGCTCGGAAATCGGAATACATTAGTACATGCAGTTACGAAATTTATATTATTGAATATTGATAGTTAATAATGACATAACTCCATTCAACTGAGTAGTGAGCAGCTAGTAAATTAGTAGTAAATTAAAATTACTTGCTAATAAACCTTTTATTAAATTTTTAAAAGTTAGATGATATAAAGAAAACTTTTTATAGATTTCTAACTACAAAAAAGTTTTCCATTTTTTATTGAAATCCTAAGAAGTGTATATCATCGCGGAGACAAACATTTTAATTCAGTTATTTACTTTTCATACTCTGTGTATAGTAGACCGATTGCAAGAGTTATTTGTCATTATTTTTTTGTTTTCATCAAACATACTTACATATATCTAAATAAAAATCATAAACGATGGACAACACACTGCCGAATACTACATCCAACTATAACACGAGTGCGATATATTGTACAGATGAGCTGCAGGTTACCGTCATTTTACATCAATCTGCAATTTCTCCAGAGGAGCGGACAATAACTCCGGCACTTTCTGTAACAACTGAGGACATAGCCGTGGAAACCAATCCCGATGTGTCGGCGGAATGACCTGCAACATCTGATAGTGAAGCTCCTGTAGATGCAAATTTGGAGTTGGTGTGTCCTGTAGAAGAACAAACATTGACGCCGGCGGAACGGATGTCCGCGGCACCGACGCACCGTGCACCGGCGGTCGACGCTGCGGCCGGTTGCTACTTTCTATAGGCGTGCAGCGTGCTTGCAACCGGACGCAGCATTTCCTAGCTGGTACATCGGCGGTGGGCAGTTCGAACTCGACCGGCGGGGCACCCGGGGCGAAAACGACACATCGGACACACGAACCAGTGCGGTGGTTCACCGAGTTTTCGCCCCGGCATCCCGTAAGCCGAGCACGAGTGGCCGGCAGCTATATCCGTCCCAGCCGTCACACCCGAGTTTCCGTCATCGCCGCTACCATAATATTTCTGCAGTATCAGTCCAATGGCGTATATAATATAGAAATTAATTTTGGAGGGGGTTAAAAAAAATATATGATAATATTATAACAATCAAAACCAATGACATACCAACCGCATACATTTCAAGGGGGGGTTAAACCCCTAAAACCACCCCTTATATACGCCACTGGTTATCACGAATGCCATCGGTTTACTTTCTACTTATCTGGACTTGTCACAATTGTGAATAGTTTATATTAAGTGTTTTTTGGTTATTTTATATCTCTATTTAATTTTTTTGTTATAAAAATTACTTTTGTTTTGTTATATACCTACCTATTAAAATATAAATGAAAATTTTTGTGTACTCAAAAAATAACTTTGATTTTCATATTTGAATCGTTTATTATTCATATTGCATGTGTACCTACCTACGTGTTCTTTTATTTGAGTTGAAATTATTTACACTCAACAAGAAATTTGGAGATCTATCGCTCTGTTGTATAGATACAATAAGTTTCTAGTGTAGTGCCTATCACGACTGATCGATGTAATGACGTAATGTCTTAATTTGAATTCAAGTCGGCTTTTAATATTAAATTAGAGAAGTACTTTTCGTAGACTTGTAGCCTATTATATTATAAGTATTTACTAGAGCCAATAATATATACATACATGTACAATTTATACGATATTATATTATTTAATGTAAATACTATAAAGTTTTGGAATTACTGGGAACCATTAATTAATCAATTTTAAAATTATTAAAGTTGTTATTAGTAATAACTAATAACCATAGTATAACTTATCACCATGTAGGTGTACTGCACGCACGTCATAATATGTTACAGTCGCGAAACGTTTTGTTCATCGCGAACTCCGCGTGCAAACTAAAATGGATCCTCGGATGGATCGCGAATACGGAGAATAATATTGTTTTGTTTGAATGTTTTGCGATGAAACACAACACACCCACCACCCTCGCCAAGTGCTCCACACATCGCTACGTGCACGCACGTGCGAGTATTTTATAAAACTGAAAAATAATATTGTTTTAATAATTATTAACTTTGGTGAAGTTCTCTGCGCGGCTTACATAATAATATATGAATGTGTGTTTACGGTAACAATGATAATATTATAATATGGATTCGGGAATTCAGCGGCGCAGCGCGTATAACGATATTATCGCGCGCAGTTGTGAACAGGTCACGGGGTGTGCGCGGGTATAAGTTACAAACGCGATAATATTATATTGTTATAAAAACATAGTACGTTTGATGACGGGAGGAGGAGGGAACGATCTCTGAAATCGGTACCGAGCGTATACAATTACATAATAATAACATAATAAAATTATATCTAATAATAAATTATTATATCTTTAGTAACTATAGCATCGGACCGACGGCGGTTAACGAACGATATATTTTTTGATATTATAATATCGGCGTTATTTTTATAAATTTTAAAACAACCGTGTTGGGACGAAAGAAATACGTGGTATTGAAGATAAAAAAAAAATTCGAATTAAAACGCCGAGTCGCCGATTGTAATAAGCACGTCAATAATAAACTGTACCTATATCGTCGTATTATAATAAATAATAATTAATAGCGAATAATAAGTAATAACGTAAGTCATAACACAAATGAATAAAAGCGGGAAATTTGTGATTTTAGCTGCGCTTATATGTATACAATATTTAACGCTTATTATAACTGTTGAGCTATGATGGCAGGTAGGTACCCATAACGGCTGACAAAAAGAACAAAACGCATAATTATTTAACGTCTATTATAATATTATAATATACTATATACTGTGTGCGTTTTATGTCAAGACGAATTATTAAAACCGAGACGCATACGAGTGCACATCACTGTCATCCCTCATCTCTGCACTGAAGTCACACTCGATTATACAGTGTACTGTACACCTTAAGAATTTCACGAGTGAAACATTTACTGAAAATTACTGGGGGGGGGGGCGCGTACATTATAAATCATAATAAATTCACGTCGATCTCGCGAGTGAGAGTGATTATTACCTACGAGAACGAGGGGGAAACGTTTTTCGGTTTTTGCATATTATAATATTATGCCGACACGAATATTGTTATCGTAATAATATTATTATACGCCGGCATTAATATTTTACGCCGTCGCCCACCCCGTTAGTCGCGACAGTCCTCTACCGCGCGTCGCGTCATCCGGTCCTATATACACGCGCACATATTATTATAATATTAGGTACCTACACACACACACACACA